>LBNU01035076.1:104143-153956 GCA_014162995.1 Artemisia annua
TATATATATATATATATATATATATATATATATATATATATATGTATATATATTTTATTTTATTTATTAGAATGGCAACTTTATTAAAACCACTAGCAAGAAGCTAGAACATTACAAAGAAAGAAGAAAAGGGTGTTGCATCCAGCTATCCTAACAAATTGAACTATTAACAAATTGAACTATTACGCCTAGCACTATACCAATTGAACGAACGCATAACTATATCATCAAATAACACTTCTTTCCTAGGCTTTTTAGCCGCGAACAAAAGTTGATTTCTGAAATTCCAAATGCTCCACCACGTAATGTAAAACACACCTTCCAAGACTCCTTTAGAACGAGAAGGCATCCGTAGGGATGGCAACGGGTCGGGTTCGGGGCGGGTTTTAGTGTACCCGTACCCGCACCCGTTTATAATATCCAAACCCGTATCCGCCCCATTACTCGCCGGGTACCCGATTAATATTATCCATCGGTTTTTCAGGTTTTCCCGCGGGTTTCGGTTATCCCCAATTGAATATTATATGAACAAAATGGCGGTATTAATATTAAGTCACACTAAAATTCACCGAAAAAATAAAGGAAAACACCCTGATATATATTCATTTCTTTTTAAGTTAAAGAAAATGAATATCGTATCAAACGATTTAAGGCTTTTGAATAATTCATGTACATAATAAAATATGTTATGTAATAGAAATATGTATATAAAAAAATATAATGGAAGAAATTATATGTAATGTATATATATTCTAGTTAATTATAATATCAAAAAAGCGGGTATAGATTCGGGTAAACGGATACGGGTACGGGTAATCGGACGGGTATTACCAGAACCCGTACCCAAACCCGTACCCGCCAAAAAAAATATATCAATACCCAAACCCGCATCCAAACCCACCAACCCGCTCCCGAACCCGACCCAACCGGTTCGGGTTTCGGTTTTCACCGTCGGTTTCGGGTGCTTTTGCCATCCCTAGGCATCCGAATCGACTTGAACCAAGAAAGCCACGCCTGATAAGAATCAAGTGGAATCCACACGATGTTCCACCATCTACAAACTAAACGAGAAACTCTTGAAGCCATGTCGCAACGAAACAGGAGATGAGCCAAGTCCTCCTGAGCAGCACAACCAATCGGGCAAGAATCTGAAGAAACTAACACTCCCCTACGAACCAAGTTGGAACGCGTCGGAAGCCGATCGAGAGAGACCTTCCAAGCAAAAATATTTATCTTGATTGGGATCGACTTAACCCATCGAGTATGCGAATCAGACTTAGGAAGGAAAGTTTCATCAAGAAGATTACGAACATCCTTGACGCGAAATTCTCCATCCCCACTCATGTCCCAAAACCATCTATCTTCCGAGTTAGATAAAATGACCGGACCCAGGATGTCTTGAATTTGTGCGAGTTGAGAGGATTCAACTCCTCCTCTGACCGAGCGACGAAAAGACTAAGTAACAATAGAATGCATCTTACCAGCCACGTTACACTCTTTGTCACCTTCAAGAGCATATAAGCGCAGAAACTTATGGCACAACCGAGAATCACCAATCCACAAATCTTTCCAAAAACTGGTACTCCTACCATTTCCAATTTTGATTTTACAATGTGATATAAAATCAATACCTTGAGTCTTAAGAACATTTACTTCCTTGATAATAGAACTCCAATTAGAAGAATAAGCGGCTGACGGCTTCTGCCCATTAGAACCATGAGAAGCACAAATTTATCAAGACCAAAGAGACTTATCGCGAGATAAGAATCGCCACACCCATTTAAGGAAAAGAGCTCTATTAAGAGCATAGAAGCTAGAAACTCCTAATCCTCAATATTTCTTTGAAGCAAGAACCTTGGCCCAGCGACATCCGTAAAATGAACTAAACAAACGACTTTAATCCTTCATTTTAACGCGCTTATATGTTGTATTTTTTTTTTCATAGCAAGTGAAAATATGAAATCAAACAACCATTTAGCAAAAATACGTCGACTTTAAACCACTAAATTTTGTAATATTTTTATGAAATCAAACCACGTCGACTTTAAACCTAGTTAAAAAAAAAGAAAAAAAAAAAGATTTACAACAGCTCAATTTCGTTTAAAACGAATTTTGAGTTTTATAAACTTACTGAGTTTTACTTTTTTGTTTTGTACTTTTAATTTAAATTTTTCTTAAAAGTTTTTGGAACCTAATTTATAAAACGGTTTTTCTAGTTCAAAACCGAGTTAAACCAAATTAGAAAATTGATTTTCAGTTTGGTCTAGATTTTTGCAAAACGTAAGCGAACCTAAAATTAAATTCATTTACATAATTATGTATTTCATATACGTAAAAACGATATTAAAACTGTTAGTCGTATTTAATGCTAGGCCCAACTGATTATTTGTATGGGCTAAAGTCCTAGGGTTACATCCCTATATATATATATATTGTAAACCGTTTATGAGGAATACAAGAAACACTTTTACATTCCTACATGGTATCAGGCTTCTTATCGATCCTGTAACCCTAAAACCGTTTTACCTCACGTTTTCTGTTCATCTTTACAGTTGGTCGTCGGGTTTGCTTGATACCCAGTCGACCTTTAGTTGTTTATATCTTATAATCTTCAATCGTTAGGTGTTGTGATACCCAGTTGAAGTTGTTTGGTTTTCTTCAATCGTTGGGTGTTGTGATACCCAGTTGAAGTTGTTTGGTTTTGCTTCTACATACTGGCTTTCTATTGGTTCTTTTCCAGTGCACGTTTTCTATTTGTTCTTTCTATTGCTTCTACATACTGTTTGAATTAAGTTACTACAACCCTAATGACAGGCTCACCTGCCCCTTGCTATCTCACTGTCGGACAAGCTCATGACGATCACTTACCTCACGACACATGTTCCGGTTCTTTTAGATGTTGATGAGATGAATTACTCATTATGGGTATATTTTTTTTTCAGAACTTATGTCGCGGTTACAATATCTTGGATCACATACTACCTGATGGTGCTATATCGAGCACCAAGCCTCCCCCAACCGAGGAATGGCTCACGATTGACTCCATAATTCTTTCCTGGATTTTTACAACTCTTTCCAAGACCCTACAACCACGGCTTGTGGTTGAAAACCCTAAAACAGCAAAGGAGGCTTGGGACATTCTTTCTTTGATCTTTAATGACAACAAAGGTCTCGTTCCATAGCTTTAAAGGCGGAGTTGCGATCCATGCGGCTTGGAGATTTGACCACTTTTTCATACTATAACTACAACATTTTTACAAGTTTATAAATTATATGTTTTTTAATTAATTTTGTATCTCTTTTACTATATAGTTTAGGGCCCGTTTGGTATGTGGGGTTTATGAGGGTTTAGGATTTAATAAATGCAAAAGATATGTTTGGTTGAGTTTTTGGGATAAGGGTTTGGCTTCTAATCCTAAATATGAGGGTGTGTAGAAAAGGAGGGTGTTTTGAGGGTTTTTATGACACAAGTGGGGCCACTAGCTTTCCACTCCACATATTTCTTTATTTAACCATTTATTATTAAATATAAATAATTTTTAATTTATATTTTAATATATAATATATACTTAAATATTATTTTCTCTCTCCAAATCTAAATCCTAATCTACAACTTTACATTCAAATCCAAATCCTAATCTAAACCCACCTACAAACCAAACGGGCCCTTAGTATACATTATTTAAGTCCATAAGTTAATAAATTTGGTGCTAAAATGTATGCAATTTACCGAAAACTTTTGCTACGAAATGAAAGTATGCAAAAAGAGTTTGTACATAAAGTTAGGTCGGGTAGTTATTTGTAGGAGGTATGTGGATTTATATATATTTTTTTTCGGTAAAAACAGTTATTGCATATCCTTATACCTTAACTATAACACTTCGGGCTAGGCAAAAGTTCAATATAGATCTCATATTTGTCATAGATCTAATGAACCAATCTTAACCATTCATTTTTTTGATCAAAACAAAAAAAATAAACTTTCACCCTTTTTTTAAAAGTTAAATATCTCGCAAACCGTTTATCGTTACGCGAAAAAAATCATACCATCGCGACGAGAATTAAATTATCTTTCTATAGATATGCACTTATATATACTTTCGACGAATTTTTTTTCTCAACATTTCCGCTCAGAAAAATCACACGTGATTCGTAAAAATCACATGTGATTTTTAAAAATCACATGTGATTTGATTTTTACAAATCACATGTGATTTTTACAAATCACGTGTGATTTTTACAAATCACGTGTGATTTTTTTGAACGAAAATTTTGAAAAAAAAAAAATCGACGAAAGTATAGAGGAGTGCATATCTATGGATAGATAATTTAATTCTCGTCGCGATGGTGTATTTTTTGTAGCTTAAAGATTTACCGTTTGCAAGATATGTTGTTTTAAAAAAAAAGGTGAAAAATGAGTTTTTATTAATTTAGATGAAAAATGAATGGCTAAGATTGTTTCTTTGGATCTATGACAAATATGAGATCTATATGGATCTCAACTCCTTGGTGCTATAGATATCAAATTCCATTAAGGAATTATACAATTGGGTTCTCGAGACAAAACCAAATTCAACATCTGTCTTTAGTTAATTAGATCTACGGTGATTTAGTTATGTTTCGTTACGTTATTGACATAAAAAAGTTTAACTTGAAAGCCGAATTGACAAGCACCCCTACCTAAAAGTTAAGGTGCTTAGTTTAATGTTTAGAAAAATGTTAAACATAACACTTAGAGCTATATTCATGATTTTATTTTATTTTATTTTATTTATTAGAACGGCAACTTTATTAAAACCACTAGCAAGAAGCTAGAACATTACAAAGAAAGAAGAAAAGGGTGCTGCATCCAGCTATCCTAACAAATTGAACTATTACGCCTAGCACTATACCAATTGAACGAACGCATAACTATATCATCAAATAACACTTCTTTCCTAGGCTTTTTAGCCGCGAACAAAAGTTGATTTCTGAAATTCCAAATGCTCCACCACGTAATGTAAAACACACCTTCCAAGACTCCTTTAGAACGAGAAGGCATCCGAATCGACTTGAACCAAGAAAGCCACGCCTGATAAGAATCAAGTGGAATCCACACGATGTTCCACCATCTACAAACTAAACGAGAAACACTTGAAGCCATGTCGCAACGAAACAGGAGATGAGCCAAGTCCTCATGAGCAGCACAACCAATCGGGCAAGAATCCGAAGAAACTAACACTCCCCTACGAACCAAGTTGGAACGCGTCGGAAGCCGATCGAGAGAGACCTTCCAAGCAAAAATATTTATCTTGATTGGGATCGACTTAACCCATCGAGTATGCGAATCAGACTTAGGAAGGAAAGTTTCATCAAGAAGATTACGAACATCCTTGACGCGAAATTCTCCATCCCCACTCATGTCCCAAAACCATCTATCTTCCGAGTTAGATAAAATGACCGGACCCAGGATGTCTTGAATTTGTGCGAGTTGAGAGGATTCAACTCCTCCTCTGACCGCGCGACGAAAAGACGAAGTAACAATAGAATGCATCTTACCAGCCACGTAACACTCTTTGTCACCTTCAAGAGCATATAAGCCCGGAAACTTATGGCACAGCCGAGAATCACCAATCCACAAATCTTTCTAAAAACTGGTACTCCTACCATTTCCAATTTTGATTTTACAATGTGATATAAAATCAATACCTTGAGTCTTAAGAACATTTACTTCCTAGATCATAGAACTCCAATTAGAAGAATAAGCGGCTGACGGCTTCTGCCCATTGGAACCATGAGAAGCACAAATTTATCAAGACCAAAGAGACTTATCGCGAGATAAGAATCGCCACACCCATTTAAGCAAAAGAGCTCTATTAAGAGCATAGAAGCTAGAAACTCCTAATCCTCAATATTTCTTTGAAGCAAGAACCTTGGCCTATTTAACCCATGCGATTTTCCTTACATCATCTTGCGCACCATTGAAGAAATTTCTTCTAATGGTTTCCATTAAGTTCAAAACCGTCTTAGGGGCCTTGTATAGCGACATGGTGTAAATTGGAGTGGAACCAAGAACAGATTTAAGGAGAGTAAGACGGCCCCCAATAGATAGGGTTTTGAGCTTCCATTTAGAAAGCCTCATCCTGAGTTTATTAATCGGCTCGTCCCAAGACTTAACTAAAGCTGAATTTCCGCCTACACTAACGCCCAAATAATTGAAAGGCGCTTTCATGACTGAACAACCCATCGAAGAAGCAGCTTCAAGAACTTGGGAAGAAGGAATACCCACGCCAAGCAGATGGCTTTTCTTTATGTTGATAGATAAGCCAGACAAAATAGAAAAACAATGGAGCATATACATAATACCTTTGAAATTCTTTTGGGACCACTCGCCGATAAAAACCGCATCATCTGCGTAGAACAAATGAGAAATCATAACCGAGGAATCGATCCTGACTCCAGAGAACATACCAGCATCAATAATACGCATGAAGGAGAGGTGTAGGGATTCCATAACAAGAATGAACAAGTAAAGAGCCAACGGATCCCCTTGCTTCAGCCCTCGATGAAATTGAAACTCCGAAGTTGGACTTCCATTAAAAAGAACAGATGCCAAACTCGAGGTAAGGCAACCTCTAATCCACAAACACCATTTAGCTCCAAACCCAAAAGAATGAAGGACGTCAATAAGATAATCCCAACGAATAGAATCATATGCTTTTGCAAAATCAACTTTAAAAACCATGGCACGCTGATTTTTTACCCGACAACGAGCTAACAAATCGTCAATAATAAAAGGACCATCGAGGATTTGCCGATTAGGGAGAAAAGCCGATTGAACATCCGAGATAAGATCAGCAATAACCAACGAAAGACGATTCTGAAGGATCTTCGTAATAACTTTATAGATACTACGAATAAGACTAATAGGACGAAAGTCACTTACAAATCACGAAATTGTGACATGTTTAAACGGTTTAAACCTTTAGAATAATCGATCATCTTCTGAATTTACATGCTTCTAACCAACTAAATATACCATCATTATTGTATGTTTTTTTAACTTTTAAAGATATCATTTAGGGCTACAAATAGCAAACCCCTGAGGTTTAAACATGCAAAAAATTTATTGATATTCCATAAGAAAAATGATTTTGTTTTACGTATAAGACTACTCTCAACCGTGACACGTCTCTTTCTGTGTCAATTGTGTCTTTTTTTATCTCACTTTACAAATATACCCCACAAAACCCTCTCACACGCAAAAACAAAACACAAATGGGCCTCGTACATCTCGTCCTTTGCTCGTCGCCAAACCAAAGCAAGCAAAACCGACGCACCACCAACAAGGTGGTGCAATCGGTATCACAAAACCGACGTGCGTCGGTTTGTAAATCGACACACCCGTTAGGAGTGGTATGAACTTTTTAAGTTTAACAAAACATCCAAATATGTTATAATGAATAATCATCATTTATCTCTTAATAAACTCATTTGATTAAATGTGACCAATCATTGTGCATCTTCACTACTTAACGGAACGACGTTTATATGGTCCATAATCCAATAAATAACCCTTTTGGTTATTTAACTGTACGGATGACGGTAACCCACACGCTTCCCTTCCGCCGATCCAACAGAATTAAATTAATTAAAAAGCATGCTTGGACTTTCGTTGCACCTTCCTTCAACCTTATTTTATCTCTTTTGAAATTTATTAAATCAAACTAGTAATAAATAATACTCAAAAGATATAGTTTTATAAAAGATATAGAGAATTGAGGAAAGCAACGTGACCTACACAAGTTGGTCAGAGAATATATTTTTTGGGGAACCAAACCTTACGCTTTGTTTTTTTCTTCATTTTTGCTACTTTAGTTGGAAATTTAATCATTCGTATAAACATTTTAACCTATTTTTTTGTAAGTTATAACGTTACTGCAATTTGCAGTAACTAATTTTTTACAGTATGAGTCATTTGGTAGGACAACTTGTCAGTTCAAAGCACGTACAAAGAAAAAGGTAGCGAACTGGATAGGTTTGGTCGACTTATCAAAGACATGGTGATAGACAAAAATTTTGAGAACGAAAACTGATATTCTTGTAAATAGCCTCACGAAGAAACTTGGTTATCTATGATTTCCAAGGTTGCTTTACTGCTTTACTATGAATGAGAGTCTCTCATAGTTATAAAATTTATAATTTTTGCACAAAAAAATAAAATAAAAATTAAGATAAAAATAAAAATTAAAAATCAAGAGAAGTAGTTATTGTTGCATGTTTTTGTTCTTCAAAGCAATGGAAATAACAATATTTTAGCATTATACTAAGAAAATGAGAACTCATATTTGTTGAATTATAGTTATAAAATTTATAATTTTTGAACAAAAAAATAAAATAAAAATTAAAATAAAAATAAAAATTAAAAATCAAGAGAAGTAGTTATTGTTGCATGTTTTTGTTCTTCAAAGCAATGGAAATAACAATATTTTAGCATTATACTAAGAAAATGAGAACTCATATTTGTTGAATTATAGTTATAAAATTTATAATTTTTGCCAAAAAAAAATAATAATAAAATAAAAATATCAAGAGAAGTAGTTATTGTTACATGTTTTTGTTCTTCAAAGCAATAAAAATCAAATAACACTACTTTAACATTTTTCTATGAAATCGAGAACTCAAAGATTATATTCAACTTTGTCAACTTTGTCAATAAAAAATTAAATTCAACTTTACAAGAATGTTTTACATATTAACAAGGAGAAGGAACCCGCCGCGTTGCGACAGGGGCATTCATACATGTTTGATATACCTATTTGTATGTTTCTCGCAGCTGTGAGCATGACCATATAGACAAAAGTGGATAGATATACACATGAAGACGACAAAAATAAGACACACAAAGGAATGGACACACATGCTAAAGGAGTATAATTCATGGTATACAGCACCATGATCAAACATACCCGTTGGTACTGGTTATAAAAGTAGGTAAAGCCAAGAAAACCAAAAAAAATTAAGGGTCACATATACAATGGCTGCTACTAAAAATGCATGTAACTACTGCCAATCCCAAGCACAATCAAATAACAATACCAACCATGGACAAACTAAACAACTACCTAAACCCCTACGTTTGCAAGTAACGTTTAGTATCACTAACAGTCTAATCATAAGCAAAAAACTTAAAAGCAAATACGATGATAAGAATAGAGAAAGAACGTTGCCACCTACAAAAAACGTCGCTACAAAGTAAGATAGCCAAAGTTCTGGAGAGTTTTGGAATACAAAACGTATTTGTATAGAGGCTAATACCGTTTGCAAAGTAACAGGCCAACATTAAGGAGTTGGTCCAAAACAATAAAAAGTAGGCCCAACCATATAACAAATAAACTTCTTTATATGTTTGGTAAGCTTGCAAGTACCGCGAAAGAGAGCAAAAATACTGTTACAAAACAGTGCGACTCGACGTTGTTGATGACCTGTGCACCGTATGTCGACCTTGAGTTGATGTGCGTGGAGGAGTATCTGACTGCATTGGTACGGCAGCGGGTGCTCCATCAGATGACAGCAACGCGGCTGCAACAACCATATGTTAAAAGGCGTACAACTAAATTATATACCCTGCCAACAATAAAACAACATATATGTACCTGCTTCAAATGCGTCCCTCATGCGTTGTAAAAACATGTGGGGCGACAGACGGTTGATGTTCTGGCACCGACGAAGTGGCAGCTGCCGATGTTTGTGATGAGGGTCTGCACAACGGCTGATTAGTGGGCTGCCTACGGGGTCATTGTGAAGGTCTTTCGCCTAAAATTTTAATAAATTCGACAAATGAGATACCAATGCGAGAGGATTTTTCACAAATGTTAGAGCATATATGAAGGTATATACCTAAACCTCCGCGAATTTCTGTGCATTTCCTTTTCCGAGAACCACATACAATTGTATTGTTGCCTGAAGTTTATACAGGTAGGTGATCATTAAGCATTGCAGTAACATAGAAGAGCTACAATTGACATTTTGCAATCATGAATCTACCTGGCGGACACGACCGAGCAGGTCCCACTTGACGAACATACAACATTCAACACCATCATAATCAACAGTCGCCTCATGGCGAATGAGGCCAGCTCCAAAATCCAACATCACCTATCCATTACCCATTTGCATGTAACCTGATTCGCCATTAGGCGACTGTTGGTTTCAATTACAAAAGAATTACAAAAGAACAGTTGCCTCGTAACCTCATTTTCTTCCGTACCTGAAAAATATTACAGTCCAACCAATTACAAAAGAACATGTAAATAAAAAATATTGTAGCTAATTTTGTTCCCTACCTGATCTCATACAGTAAACATAAGCCTAAAAATTAATTTGCGATAAACATAAGCCTACTTCCAAAACATCAGATGATACAAAACACACAATTAAATCAACTTACAAACAAAAAAATACCTTGAATCGATGCCATCTCAATGTTGACTTTCTAGTTTCTATTAAATTCACAAACCCCCTTTGACCTCCTCATCATAACACAATAGCGATAAATTATTGAAACCCACAATCGAAAGTAAAAGTATAACCTTCAAAAGAAAATCTATTATCAAAAACGAAAGCTAAAATCCTAAAACAGAATTACAATACAAACTTTTAATAGTACAATCTGTATAACAACAAAGACATAGATGATATTACCTGCTCATTAGCTCTTCCAATAACCTCGAGCCCATAATCTCTGATAGACACTCAATTCCTGTAAGAACCGAAAACAAACTTGGGATTTCATTTTTCATAATCTAACATAACAATAAAATTAATAGATTTGACCGCAAACAACAACGACTAATTCAACATAACCCTAAATTGAAATAAAAAAGTGTACCAAATAATCTGAAAACACGAAGTGTTTCCGTTGTGTATGTGTTTCTGAAAAGGATGAGTGACACGTATCATTCGAAAGCCACGTAACAAATATGAGCAACCGACTTCCATTCTTGATAACGATAATAGTAATAGATGTAACCGCAGGGCAACGTTTAGGAAAAAAGTTACACATAAATGGGCCTAAATACTACCACGAAAGCCCAAAGAGAAACGACACTTTGGTAAAATACTATTATATCAAAAATATTATTATAACAAATTCTGGGATTTCGGTCCATCGTGAATTGATAGATAGTATAATATAATGTTACGGTTGCTAGGATAAAAAGATATTTGGTCCATTTGCAACTCTCTACAAATTAGAAGGACTAGAAGAGTGGTTTGTGAAAATGTAAGGAACTATTAGGCTGGCGGATTGTTTACTTGCCGGATGTTGGGTTGTTTCCAAACAAGTCTAATACAAGTTATAAAATATTGACTAAATGATCTAGAAATAGATTATAGATTATTATTAAATATAACAATGATTCATGAAAACTACGTTTCAGCGGAGGTTCGAAATCATCTGTTCTTGATTTGTTTGTTGGACGAGTTTATTTTGCACACGGTTCTTTTCCACATCTACCACAATGATTTAGGAATATAATACTTAGATGTGTTTAAATAGCTTAAAAGAATTGTAAACATAAATTCAGTCCTATCTTTTGTCATACTTTTGAATATTTGTGATCCAATTCAATTCATTTACAGCCTAAAGAATCTTTATACAAAAGAACTTCCTTTTAGAGATAAAGTATCGACAACGGGCTCATGGAAGCCTCGGCATCACCATTGTGGGCAACTCGATATGGGAAGGGCTTAGCCGCATTGGCATCTTCTCGGGGGAAAAGCAGAGCATGAGGAACGGTTCTTTTTTTCTTTAATTAACTTTTAAAAGGGCATGCCAAAAGAATGGTAAGCCCATAAGTATTCCGCTAAATACAATAGAATTTGCGTAAACACATATATGAATAATATCATTGAAAAACTAAAAGTGCTACAAAAATGTGGGTGCGATAAACAAGAACAACCACCACACTATCACAGACAAAATGGTTGTTAAAATCTTTTGGCATTTTGCTAAAGCTTTTGGCATTGCGTCAAAATTCACTATAGGTACGCTTTTCCCCGGTTGTAAATAACTAAATACAATGTGTTTAGGCCATTTTGAGAGAAATCTAGGTGGTTGTACCTTGTAGATATTTTATTTGATACGATTAAATAATATTGGAGTTGTTAATAACTAAATTTATCATCTTCACATCAACGTCAATCATCATTCAACACAGTATCAAACACATCATCAAACAAATGTAATGACGACCACCAAACAAAAAACATAAAAATAGCTCACTTTATACAAAAATAGTAACAAACACCTAGGTGGTCTGCACGACTTGAATACATTCCCATTTTAAAACTTGTTTATTGTACCAAATAATTAATTAATATGATGCAATATGATAAGTGGCAATAATAATTAAACAACAATAATAATAGGTAGGTTAAAAGAAACTTATCAACACAATGCAAGACAATAAGTAAAGGAGAAATTAAAGCAAGCAAGCTGATGATAGCATCAAATAAGTAACATATTTTTGTTATTAAAATCCTACGATTACTGCTCATTTTTATTGTGTGTATATGATATACGGTACGAAATTGTTATAAATTTGCATTTTAGTATTAATCTAGAGCTATGGAGCAATTGTCACGAAAAAGACCAAAAATTACGGAAAATGAAGCTAAAAGTGGAGGAACGTGAGTTAAAGTTAGAATATACGGCGTATAAGACATTTTGTGTATACACCGTATACGTACAAGAATATGGCGAAATTCTCTAAATGTTGAAGAGTAAACGGCGTATACTATGTTCTTTGTATACACCATATACACCTGAGATACAATGACGTGGCTAGTGCACAAGAGGGGTATATGGCATACACTGAGGGGCTCGGCATTTTCATCTTCAATACTAATTTTGATACATCATTAGGGTACGTTTTCATAACCCTTGAAGACGAGACGAATTTGAAGGCTTCCACTAATGATTCCAAGCTGCAAACATCACCAAGATTGAAGACTAACACATCATAAACATTCAATTTTCTCGGTTTGATCATTATAATTATGTCTAATCTTTCAAACTTGATTAACGATTTTTTCTGTTGTTATGGAAGGCTAACCAGTTCTGTGCTTGCCTTGTTATGAATCTCTCTTATTAATGACATGATTGCTAAGTTTATCTAGCTTTGTTTCGGATAATTTCTATTATTATCGAACATTTTTACAAAAGTATTTTTATAATTAAAAAGAAATGTTTTATTAAAGAAAATAAATTTGAATTTTAATTATCCCAACAACTAGTTTTCCCGCTCAAATCAGATAAGTTTTCACCATATAAACTTTCACCACATCAGGACAAAAATGGGAGCATATGTCGGGACGGTCCCGTAAATAGGGAGCCGGTCCCTTATATATATGGGATCGTCCGACTTTAAGGGACCGTCCCCCGCTCCTCCTGGTGGCTATAAATACTGAACTGTTTTCTCAGGAAAACCAAGCCTCTTAGCACGAAAACTTTATGTTCTTTCTTCCTCCCTTCTTTGATCACTAAAACGTGTCGATATGTGTTTATAAGTGATCTCGTCATCCTCTATCTCAAGTGCAAGAGAAGAACACTCGTAATCGTCAAGAAACGAAGTGTTAGAGTCTAGTCATCACACACACGTAACAAGTGTTATGATTCTCTTCTTCCTCCTCTAAACTCTTCTTGTATATATTTGTACATGCGACTTGTGTGTGAGTCGTGATTAGGTGTGTTAGGATATATACAGACAAAGGTGTAAGTCCGTGAAGTGTTGTGTCTAGATTAGGACTTTGTGTAAGTCGGTGTTTGTGAAGACTTAGAGTTGGTGTGAGTCCAAGAAGTGAAAACTAGGACCTAGTGAAGGTTCGTGAAGACTTGGATCGGGTGAAGATTCAAGTGGACGGGGTGATCGTCCGTGTGAAGATTTGGACAAGGTGATCATCCATGTGAAGACTTGGATTATGTGTAAATCCAAGGGGACAAGAGTGATTGTTCGTGTGGCCACGTGGGCCTTTGTGTAGATTGGATCTAGCTAGGATTAGAACCCGACATTCCGCTTAGTGTCGTTAAACTTGGTGTAAGCTTTGTGTACGGTTTGCTCCGCCAGAAGAGAGTGTGTTGACATAGTGATTGTGAACTCTCGAGTGTGGTAATCGGAGAGTGGAGTAGGGCGAAGAGTGAGCTTCGTGCCGAACCACTATGTAGAAACTAGAAGGGGATGTTGAATGGTTTCACCGTTTTAATTACTTTTCAAAAATTTCTTTTTCAAGTTTGTTTTAAGAAAATTATTTCTCGATTCTAGTCTTATGTGATATCAATATAACTATAGCTAAACACAATAATAAACAAGTAAGTAAAGATAGAGAAAGAAACGATCAAACCAGGACACGGATATTTATAGTGGTTCGACTACGAAGCTCACTCTTCGCCCTACTCCACTCCTCGAGTCTCACACTCGAGAGTTTCACAAAGACTATATCAACACGCTCCCCTATGGCGGAACAAACTGTACACGAGCTTACACCAAGTTTAACGACACTAAGCGGAATGTCGAGTCCTAATCCTAGCTACAACCAATCTACATACTAGCCCACGTGGCTACGCAATTCGAACTAACACTATGGCACGAATCAATCACAACAAACACTTCCGAGCTTGCACTCAAGTCGGATTACACACAAGAAATAAGATACAAAGAATAGAGGATGAGGAGATATCCATAACAACGGTTTGAGAGGTGAGGACTTTTCTTCAATACTTCATTTCTTGACGAATACGAATGTTCTTCTCTTCCACTTGGAGAAAGGATGTGATCACTTGTAAACTACTAACAACTTGTTAATGTGATCAAAGAAAGGAGTTTAGAATGGATTTAGAAGACAGAAAGTTTTTAGTGCTCCAAAGGTGGTTTTTTTTGGAATAAACAGTTCAGTATTTATAGGCGCCAGGAGGAGCATTGATGGTCCCTTAAATATGGAAGGCCCTTTATCTTTAAGGGACCGTCGCCTTATTTGAGGGGCCGTCCCGACAGACGCTCCCATTTTTGTCCTGAAGTGGTGAAAATTTATTTGGTAAAAAATCCTGTCGAGTTTAGGTGGGAAAAATGGCTGTTGCAATATTTGAAATTTGAATTCATTTCCTTAATAAAACATTTCTTTAAAAATTACAAAAATACTTTTGTAAAAATGTTTTGTCACATAAAAATGTAAGGTTTTGAGAAAAATAAATTCTTTGATCACTTAACTAAGTTGGTAGATGTTTATTCATACTTTAAGTGATGTTGTAGTCTAAAACAAGTTTTCTCGATTAAAAACTTATTAGTCGAAGTTTTATGTAACGTGTATTTATATTTTGTGATTATCAAAACATAAAGAAACCGAATGATGCAAATAACGTTTTTGACATTATTTGTATTAACACACAATAAATCTCGGCGTCTCCGTGTGGTTGTATTATTTCCTTATCTCTTTTCTTTACTTTACATATTATTATTGTGTTTAAAGATGTAACACCCCCAAAATTCGTACAGCGAAAGACTTAACAAGTTTCGGGGTGCTATTATAATGGGTAAACATCACAAGTATAGATAGCAAGATAGCATAGATATGAGTGTAAAGAAAGGTCAAAATTTAGTTATAAAGTTTACATTCATCCAAAAGTAATTATAGGAAAGCCCATAGTTAAATAAAGATAGGTCCATAATATGAAAATCAGAGTTTTGATCAATCCCTCAACCATGTTGAGTGCCAAGCCTCCGAAGTCCAAGTTATGCAAGCTAGCAACTAGTTACCTGAGAAAAACATGCTAAAAGGTCAGCTTACGCTGGTGAGTTCATAGGTTAAAGTTATAAAGCAGTTGTGGATCTGAAGAGTTATTTGCTAAGTGTGACTAGAGGCAGATACAGTTTTTACATTCCATCATCAATCGAAACTCAAATCAATTCCATAACATTTGTTATATAGTGGTTGTGTGAGTGGGCCCTCAGCGGTCACTAGCCAGGCAACAGTTATAGTAAGGAACCACCCATTACTACCCTGGTCTAGGCCGGAAGTAGATATACATACTTAGATAGGCAATAGTTATAGCAAGGGATTGCTACCCTAGTCTAAGGCAATATCTACCGCATATCTAACCTTAACTAGCCAACATTAATAGAAAAACAACAAGTTGTAGCTGGTCCGAGAAAATAGTTTGCATGTTTTCTCCCCCAAGTTTAGAAAGCAGTAAAGATATGAGTAAAAGTGGGGCTATGAAACTCACCTCAAGTCAAGCAAACAGAAATCAACAAGTATGAGAATGTAAGAGAGCAGCTAATACGGCACAACAACTACGGATTCGGCACAACCTAATCATATGTATATATAAGACTTAGCTTAATATTGTTCCAAATACTATTTTACTCCCATAGTTTCTCAATTAGTTTCAGTTTATTTCCCAAAAATGTTTGTTGAAAAGTATTAGTTGTTTTTGTTTGGGTATCGTTTGGTATCGTCGGGTGTGGGTGTTAGAGACAAAGTCTCGACTCAAGTAAACTCACGCCAACAAACAAGCATATCAAGTAGGTTCACATATGTACAAGTCAAGTAATGCATAAAGGCGTATAGCATCAATCAAGTCAAGTAGTTCAAGTATTCCACATAACAAGTAATGTCAAGTATACCCAAGCTAAGGTCAAATGATATGACCTTATGAGTCGATAAGTCTTCGTAAGAAGGGTCGATCCCTTATCAAATTTGTCAACTTGATAAGCTTAACCATTCTTCCGGTTACTTATTGATTCTAAAGTTATATCGCCAAATGAGTTGTAGGATATATTTCTCACTAATAATATCATTTAATACATTTATTGGGCTTCTATTGGGCTCGTCAGTCCAATAGATCCAATAACCGTACTAAAATGACCTATTAATGTTAAATTGATCCGAAACTTACTAACATTTGAGGTGTAATAAATACCCTAAGTATGATATATATATCCTAATTCCACGTGTACTCAAATATTTAATAACTCACGTCAAGAAAACATCTTTTTTTGGAAAATTCTTTTGTTTTTACATCAAAACAAATTCCATTTTAATTCCGTAAACCAACTTGTTTTATATAATTAATAATTTTTCCGATAAGTATTAATCTACCTTAATAGTTAATAGTTATCGTTAACGTTATTATTTATAATATTACTTATTTAATATATAACTGAACACATATATGTACGTTAGTATACATATATACTTAGACTTTTATATATATATAAGTTTATAGTTATAATTGATTTTTAGTGAGTTATTATCTAATTGAGTCCACGTGTCCGCGTCATTACTTCTCGGTCCACACAATCAAGCAAAGTCCAATGTCCAATGTTACGGCGTTGTCGAAGTCAACCAAGACTAAAAAGTCAAAGTGACACAGACGTTGCACCAAAATCACAAAGATAATATATATTGTCACAAGTAAATATACTTCGTCCCATCAATATCAAATCCAACCTCTCAAACAATTTCAACAATACGAGGCCGACTACGGCTCTCGCGACTAACCTATCTCCGTCATCTAATTTCCATTTCAACAATTCCCACATTCCACACCTACGCCACAAACTCTTTCCCGTCGCCTCAAAATTCATCCAAATAAGCCTCAAGTCAAATAAAAGTCAACCAACGTATTACCACAAGTTTCAATATTACCATTTTAGCCGAAATATGTAATGGCAACCACATGTGTCAAAACCATATCAAACCATAGCTAAATGTAACCAAACAATAGCATAACAAGAAAAATAACACGAGTCGGCCACAAAGGTCATTGACCGTGACCATGAGGTCTCGGTGGGACCCCCAACGAGCCAAACACACCCTAAAGGTGTCAAACTTGTACCAAACATAACTAAATCATCAAGTATGCATCAAGAATCAACCATAAACCTCAAACTAAGTCAAAAACATCAAAACCATCAAAATTCGTGGGTTGTACCCACGAACCAAATGACATCCAAATCCTAAACACCTTAAATTGATACCAAATGTCATAATTCTCAAAATTTCAGGTCAATTCATTATTCCCGACATTTCCTATTCATTGAATTTCAATTCAACATTTCACGTAAACAGGGTTTACGGGTATCCATTTGACGAGACCGGGTAGGTTAAGTCACATTTTCAACCATCGTACATTTCCTAGACTAGGGTTAGTCTACATTGCATCACGACATCATTTGCATTCTATTCCACTCGTAGATATATATTTTCAAGTTACCCTTATTTATTTATTTGTATATAAATAATAAGACAAGTTATTAGTTTTTAACCTAATGTACCAAACAAATTCCACTAGAGCACTAATATATTTTTATATTAGTTATTTTTCCACTAAGGTTATAAAACTATATATTATTTATTTTTGGTGGTTAACCAAATAATAAACCTTTACTTGAACTATATACAACAAGAATTGTACCAACAAAGCAATACCTATCAAAATACCCAATGTTTATGAAAATTATATTTTTATAATTTTTACAACCTTATTATATCCCGTATTGACCCGTTATATTTTATTTTTAATTAACCCGGTACCCGAAAACGCTAAACCGCTCAAACTATACACTAAACGGTACCCCGTAAAAATTATATTGCACAAAAGATGACACCACAACCACCTCATGTTGAGGTGGCTGGCTCTAAATGTCCTAGAGACACTTGTTCTCTTCCTAATTCACACATAAAATCCCTAAATTCCACCTAAACTACACATACATGCAAGGTGTTATTTATTTTAGATAAAAAAAAAAAAAAATATTTCTCTAGTTCCTTGCTCTCCCTAGCTCGTTCCAACCTCAAGACCAAGAAGGACCAAGAATTTTTCAAGTATTAAATATTTTACAAGTATTAGATCACATCCATTACAAGGTTTTGTAATATAAACCTATGGATTGTTAGGTTTTTCTACCCAAAAAGTTATAAGGTTTTCAAGTAAGTGAACCACTAATTTTTCTATAAATTCTACCATGAATTCCTTGCAAGGTTTATGTACTTTTGTCATTTTTGAACTTGCATATTGAAGTCTATACCACAAAAACCTAAATTTCTATCATTTTATGTGTAAAATGAATTCCTTATGAAACCTTGGTGAAATGATTGAAATGGTGATGTTAGGGAACCCATGACACCCTAAGAAGGTGTATGGTAGATTAAGGGATGAGTTGATGTTGTTAGTAGTGGTTTTGGACATGTACAAACTAAGTTATATCATTTTTGGAAACATATGTTAACCTTCTGTCCCTATTTTCAAAATTGGGTAAACTCAGTGAGTTTTGGTTAATTTTGGACCCAAGAACTAGAAAATACATTCTTAGATGAAACTATGGCCTTTTGAACCGCTAAAAACGGACCTATAACGAAGAAATTATGCCAAAAACAAGTTGCTACTAGACTTGAACATTTTCCGGAAAATTCATTGCTGATGTACGAATTAACTTGGTCAAAAACGAGCCTTAGACCTTTCCAAAACTTGCCAAACTATTGAAAATATGTTAGTATATATTTTTACCTTTCCGGGGATATAAAGAACTTGAAAATCGGCCTTATAACGAATTAGTTATGATTTTTCGAAAGTTATTATTTTCACTAATAAACCACCAGCACTTACCCAGAAATTTTCTAAGTATACCTAGAAACACCCATGTTGAGAGCCATTTTCCCGTCAATTGACTCAGTTTTGGAGTTTTGGACCACAAGGAACAAAAGTTAGAGCACCTGGCCTAGTTTTCAAATCAAAAAGCCGTTCGTCATTTGGACTTAAGATGAGTAATCTACAGCCATCCAAATATTCATAAAAACTGCCCAGAAATGGCAGCTTTAGCCTAAAATACCATACTTCTCGACCATTTAGCATAAAATCTAGACACTTTGAGCAAAACTTCACTCCTGAACATTTTGAGGCTTGGTGCTAGGCTTTCCAGAAATACCAATTTTATTTCCTAACTCTCAATATTCACTGATTTACAACTAGTTTTCCGAAGCCATTTTTAACCGTATTTCAAAAATTGTCTAAGTGTTGTATCTTACGTCTAAAAGCTAAATTTCACTATATTTCACTATATAACTACCGTATAACATTATTAAACCATATGAACATGTAATAATCACCATGACCTTATACGAAGATGTAAATTATATTTTCGCCAACAATATATATTTTGAATACAAAAACGAGTGGTATAGATTATAGTGCAAGTGCATACATGAACCGATTTCATAATCTAAATTAGATTACTTGCATTCATTATAGGTTGCGATTAGGAGATTGCACCTTATTACCACAGCTCATATCTTTCCGTTCATACCGTACCTTAAGGTGAGTTTTCATAGCCCCGTTTACATTTTTATTGTTTTCAAATCCCACGGGGGAGAATACATTGCACCATTTTTTATACGAGCCTAAGTATCAAATCCATATACATTACTTAAGTACTACATTGCCATGTTTTAAGTCCCCACCATCATGAACCGTTAATTGTATTTAAGCAAGAGTGAGTGGATAGATCTATTGAGGGTGACGCCTCCATCCGTGTTGGGGTTACCGACAGTCAAGCGGATGCATTTCATTTTTATTCATATTAGAGTGTCTGGCAAAACACTCTTTAGGGGCATTCCATACAGTCAAGCTTCGGGGTCATGAGCTTAAGTGCTATTGTATTATTTTTCATTAACATATGACGGGTAGTCATACATATATACTTATGGTTTCCGTATAACTTCCATTTTATAAACCTATGATTTCTCACCAACATATTGTTGACGTTTTAGCAACGTATTTTCAGGTAACTAGTGTAACATCATGTGACTTGCATTAGACAAACATGGAGTCAAGGATTGACGCGTCTCACTGTTTTTATACCAATGCACTTATCTATCGTTTGATCTTGTTGTTTTATTTTCAATAAATGTGTAAGACTATTTGGGACCTTTGTTGTAAACCTTTATGTTTTAAATAAAATGATCAAACGTTGTATTTACAAAACGACACTTTAGGTCGTTCAATGTAACCTTGTATGAGATGCCTTGATAGTTACACCCGGGAATTCAATTCCGCTGCCATATTACAGGTAAATTCAGGGTGTGACACCAAACTTGTTTGTTTCATGTTTTTATTAACCAAAAACCATTATAATATAAAAACCCACTTAGTTTTAACCCTAAAATTACAAGATCTCATAAATTTGACTCGGATTAAAGTCAAACCCACAAGAAAAGTTAACCATCTCACCTTTTCTTCTTAGATCTACAAGTTTTGAACAACAAGGATGGTATAGGTGATGATATATGGCTCGAATTTGGTGTGAAAGTGGTGATGGAGGTTGTTTGGTGATGTAAAAATTATATTAGGATGATGAGAAAGTGATGGGGATTGATTTGGTAGTGTTAGATGGTAAAAAAATATGGATATATGTGTGTGTGTGTGTGTGTGTGTGTGTGTATGTGTGTGTGTGTGTTGGCCGGCGGCAATAAGAAGAGGAGAGGGAGAAAATGGTGAAAATGAGATGAAAATGATGAAGGGTAGGTTATGGTTGGGTGTTAATAGTTGTAGTTTAGGTAAATTGCCATCTAGTTCTTGTTTTTCTTAGTTATTTAGCCACAAGGGCTTGGTGTAGGGACTTATAACAACCCACAAAAACTCATCACTATCATTCCCATTACAAATACCTATAGTAGGTATTTCACAGGTAAATTATTTTGCTTTTTATGTGCATTCATTACTTGCATGACTCACTAGACCTACTCACGTATCCACACAAGCCAAATAACTCTACACTCACATCCTATAAACTCCTAGTATGTCAAGCATAAGATCACAACAACACCAAAATAAGTAATATATCAATTTAACACACTAAACTCATCACAAAACCCTAATAAACCTTAATTAAGCCCTAATCAGGCCCATGTGTCTATTAAACCCTAATTGCTTATCTAAACTAGTTTAAAAGTGTTCAAGGCTTATGTATGAGTTCCTTTAGGTACAATAGGATATATTAGTACCTTTAGACTCTAGTATAACCCTTTAGAGCTTAGGTACAAGTCCCTTAAGCACAAAACCATAACTAGGTCATAACTTCCCAGAAACTAGGTCAAACCTTCCCAAATCTTTCCCATAAGCTACCACCACTTAGTATAAGCTTTTTAGGACTTAGGATTTGTCACTAAACACTCATCGGAACCTAATATAGGCACTAAACCTTAAGCTAAACCCTAATCTCTCACTAAGTAAAATTAGGTTAAAACTAAACCTAACTTAACCCTAATCCTAAAACTAAGTACCCTAAGCACCTCAAACACCTCAAGCACCTAGCCTAGCACCTTAGTCATGCTTAGCACACACCCTAGCACCTCCCTAGCAAGCACACAAGTAGGTGCATCACCTACTTGTCACTTAGTTCTCTCTTAGTCACCATAGTAGCTTAGGTTAGTCACATATAGCTTCCATGAGTCACCTCCCTCCCCCTCGACACCTACTCCTTCCCTTTTCTTCGTCGCTACTCCAAACGACCCTATAAAAGGGCTCGTACCCCTCTTCTTTCATTCACACCTTTTCACTTCTCTTCACCTTACACTTTCTGGTCCTAAGGGCAGTAGTAGAGTCTTAGGAAACATAGAAGTCGAGTATCTAGGCCTTGCATGCTTGTCGAGTTTAGTTTTGCCCTAGAAAACCCTAATAGCCCTCGTTAACCCACTTCTAGTCAAGTAAGCTTTCTATATTTGTCTTACTAGCTTTATTAAAGTTCTAGGATAGTATTAGGTTTCCTTAGATCACCTTAGAACCCTTGCCTAAGCCTTGATCATTAAAACTTGCTAGTTTTCTTTTTAAAACCCTAATATGAGTCGAATAGCCTTTCAAATGCTATAAGCCCTTTTCATAAGCTATAAACTAGTTTAATTAACCTAGATAAGCTAATATTAGTTAACCATAAGCTAGGAAACCTTTTTGTTTCATAAAAATATAGTTTGCATTGAATTAGGACTAGTTTTGCAAAGTTTTCCATGCATAGGGTTATATATGGTAAATTTCTGAAAATATTAAGTCTAGGGACTATTTTTGACATTTCTTAGAAGTTATAAGTATAAGGACCCTTTTTGCAAAGTTCTATAACCTTAGGATAAAAAGTTAAATAGTTATAAACATATAAGGACTAGTTTTGCAAAAGTTATAAAGTTAAGGGTATAAATGGTAAATTTTGAAAACTTATAAGTCCAAGGGTCATTTCTGCCATTTTCCCAAAATATAGAATTATAGGGACTAAGTGTGTCATGTTTGGATAGTTGTAAATATAAATAATATAAGTATTATAAGTCTAGGGTAGATTTTGTAAATATGTTAAACTATAAGGGTATAAAGTAAAAATATTTAGAGTTAGAAGCATAACACAATAATAGGGAGCTTCATGTGAGGGGTATCATGTGGATATTACGTTTTGACGAGTTTGCTGGGTTTACGATTTAAAGTGTCCTGGCTCCTCAAACGATTATTGCATATACTTCTGAATTATGATGGCCCGAACGGTGTTATGTTATAACTAAACTCTAAATAAATACATGACTCAATAGTAAGGAGCTTCATGTGAGGAGTATCAACTTCTGAATTATGATAGCCCGAACGGTGTTATTTTATAACTAAAACACTAAAAACTCTAAGAATGATTACTTAAGAAACTTGAACAAAACAACTAGAGCTTGACATACATCCACACCTACAATACCACCAGGATACGTGAGTAAGGCAGTCTAGTTTCCGAGTCACTTATTACATCAATAAGATTTCCCTAAGCCCAGGTGAGTTTTCATAGCCTCACCCTTTTTAAATGCTTTACAAACCTTGTGAGGGGGTTACATACTTACTACCTGTTTTAAACCGAATACAAGTCTTTTTCTTTGGTTGTTGCACGAGTAAACTATCTGCCATCATTACATAACTAAAATTNTATTACATCAATAAGATTTCCCTAAGCCCAGGTGAGTTTTCATAGCCTCACCCTTTTTAAATGCTTTACAAACCTTGTGAGGGGGTTACATACTTACTACCTGTTTTAAACCGAATACAAGTCTTTTTCTTTGGTTGTTGCACGAGTAAACTATCTGCCATCATTACATAACTAAAATTCATGAATCTAATCATTTGGGATATTTTACCCAAGTGAACGCGAATATAGTTGATAGATCTATTGGAGTTTGACAACTCCCGTTGATACTACCTCTCACTGGAGGGTATCAATAAGTACTATATTTGAACCCTCTCTGAAGGATTAACTTTGGCAAAGTTATCCTTCCCGTCCCCTCATGGTTGGTCTGCAGACCCCATGACCCGGGCTGTTAACGTGTGGTTCATGAGCTTAGTGCAACATACCCCACTCTTGATAATTGTGCATGCATCACAATTATCACACACACTACATTTTCCTTGAAGGGTGTAACAACTGAACCCTGTGGAACTTGTATTCACTATCACTTAAACCTATGACTCTCACTCAACACCTAGTGTTGATTTTTTAAGCATGTATCCTAGGTATATCACTACTACGGAGTTATGGCAGGAGGAGGCACTGAACTTGGAGGACTTTCAAACCGGTTATCATTCAAACATAACATTTTACTTAGACTTTGGGACCTCATCAATAGTTAAAGTATATCTTTTACTATAAAAACTCTGATAATTTAATAAATGATAACTAAATTTCTAAAAACGTCTCTTTTTGAGTCGTTTTCTATTACTGTAACTGTGATTCCATGAAGTAATACCCCAACCCTAAATCCGCTGCGAACTGTAAAAATGGGGGTATTACAGGACTAGTGGTGGAATTATTAAAATCTCACCCGGTTTCACTAGTTTATAGTCATGGAAAAATGTTAGATGTTACCGGAGGTGTTTTTAAACGCTTCCGTTAGTTTTAGATATGTTTTTTCATAAAAGGTTACAACAAATACGTTTATAAAATGAAACGTAATGTTTCCTTAATTTTTGTTGATATAATCAAGTCAAGGCTAGAAAAATGTGTCATGGCCACTCTTGGGTTCATGCTAGTTGTTCTATTGTTAGTAGTTCTCTAGTTCTCAATTGTTTTTATTATAACTACGTTTTTTAAGGGAAATATAATTGTTAAATGTTTAGGTTTTGTTTATTAGGATTTCTAGTGCCAAAGTCACGTAGTGCCTAAGTTAAAGGGTAAAATATGTCAAATAGCACGTAGGGTGCTAGACATGTTATATAAGCTTCTAGTTTCCACATAAAATTACAAGACTCAATAGAATTTTCCAATAGTTCATATGTTATGCTTATGAAAATGTAATGCGGTGAGTTTTGAAAAGGTACCCTAAATTACCGGTTGTCACAACCTCCCAGCCTCAGAAGAAACCCGTCCCGGGTTTCACTTTGAGTTTCCCAACGACGGTGATGCAAAGAGTTGATGATACTTCCTCTGGAATTCATCTTCACGTTCCCACGTGAATTCAGCTCCATGTCGGGAATTCCAACAAACTTTGAAAAGTGGGATACGGCAACACTTCAGGCGTTTGATCTCACGATCCACAATCTCAATAGGTTCCTCAACGAAGTTTAGAATTTCATCTATGCGAATTTCCCTCATAGGTATGATCGGGGTTTCATCAGAAAGTCACTTCTTCAGATTACTCACATGAAAGACTTCATGAACATTACTTAGCTCCTGAGGTAATTCTAGGCGGTAAGCTACGGGTCCAACTCTGTCCAAAATTGGAAATGGCCCAATGTAGCGAGGATTAAGCTTTTCGCGTTTGCCAAAATGTATCACTCCCTTCCAAGGAGAAACCTTCATCATGACTCGGTCTCCCACTTGGAACTCAAGGGGCTTACGTCTCTTGTCGGCATAGCTTTTCTGTCGGTCACGGGCGGCTTGAAGACGATTATGGATCTGAATTACCTTCTCGGTAGTTTCCTGAATGAGTTAGGGACCTGTGAGCTGGCTGTCGCCAACTTCTGTCCAACAGACAGGTGAACGGCATTTACGGCCATATAGCGCCTCGAATGGTGCGGCCTTAATACTAGTATGATAGCTATTGTTGTACGAGAATTCAGCTAGGGGTAAGTACTTCTCCCAGCCTTTTCCGAAATCTATCACACAAGCGCGAAGCATGTCTTCCAGTGTTTGAATGGTCCTCTCACTTTGACCATCTGTTTGGGGATGATAAGCAGTACTCATGTCTAGTCGTGTCCCCATAGCTTTCTGAAGCGACTCCTAAAAGTTCGACGTGAAACGGTTGTCGCGATCAGAGATAATGGATATAGGAAAACCGTGACGAGATACAATCTCTTTCACGTAGAGACGAGCAAGTTTATCGATGCTGTCACTTTCGTTAATCACGTGGAAGTGAGCGGATTTTGTCAGTCTATCGAAAATTACCCATATAGCGTTACAGCCGCTAACTGTTCTTGGTAATTTAGTGATGAAGTCCGTGGTGATTCGCTCCCATTTCCAAACAGGGAGTTCGAGCTGAGTCAACAATCCTGACGGTTTCTGGTGTTCGGCCTTAACTCTAGAACATGTTAAGCAATTACTGACATATAGGGCTATGTCAGCTTTCATGTTTGGCCACCAGTACAGTTTCTTCAAGTCGTGATACATCTTATCAGCACCAGGATGAATAGAGTACTTTAATTTATGCGACTCATTCATAATCAACTCACGAATTCCTGCATAAAATGGTATCCAACTTCTCTCTCCAAAACATAGGGTTCCATCGGCTCGCTTTACAAAGCCATTCTTACTTTATGCCATCCCATAAATATTCTCAACGGGTCGGTTCTTTTCCTTCAGCGCTTCTGCTTGAGCGGCTAGTATCTGAGACGGTAGCGGCGAGCTAATTGTCATTCCTTCAGCGCTTCTCTGTCTCATGTTCAGCTCCTTCTGATTAAGAATGTGTTGTAAGTTCTTGTGGTCGGTATACACCACGCACTTAGTGCCATACAGATAGTGTATCCAAATCCTAAGAGCAAACACTACGACTCCTAATTCTAAGTCATGAGTGGTGTAGTTTTGTTCGTGTTTCTTAAGCTGTCGGGAGGCATAAGCTATTACCGTCTCCGTTGCATTAATACTGCTCCCAAACCTTTGTACGAAGCGTCGCAGTATACGACGAAGTCTTCGCTACCTTCAGGTAGGGCTAATATCGGTGCACTACACAGCTTTTCCTTCAGTAGTCGAAACGCTTGTTCTTCTTTTTCTCCCCATTCATACTTAACATTCTTCAGAGTCAATTTAGTTAGCGACTTGGCTATTTTAGAGAATCCCTCGATGAATCTCCTGTAACACCCCCAAAAATTTGTCTAACAGCGGAAGACTTAATTTGGGTGTTACGTAGAGGACCACAGTCATAATTATAGAAAACGACTCAAAGAGACGTTTTTAAGTTCATATTATTGAATTCAAATGCAAGGATGTTCAATAGTTATTACATCACATTGATGTTTTTGAAATGACTGTTTATTTATGTTACACCACCGACACAAGGTCATATGCCCACTCCATGCCTCCTGAGCTTGCTTCAGTTACCTGAGATACATGCTAAAAAGTCAACAAAATTGTTGAGTGAATCTATGGCGTTTATAGTTAAAATCAGATGAACACAATCAAGTACTTCACAGGTGTATAGTAGTTTGTTCCATATGCTTATTGCCATAAGTCTCATGAACACAACGTTAACATGTATGTGAGCCGTGTAATGGCATCAACACAGTATAAGTTGCCCTTGGGGAGGAGTTTGCCAGTTCTACTAGTGTATCAAATAATAGTGCATTTGTCTACCAAGTGTCGGCTAGAACAAATGGGTCTGTTAAGCACCAATAGATCTATTCACACTTATTCGCGTTCACTCGCAAGTGACTAAGGTTCATGATAGAAGGAACTTTCAAGTTGGCGTGTGTCTTATGCAATAGTTGTGTAGTATACAATAGTGAAAATAGTTGATCAAGATACTTGTGTTCATATAGTGTAGCATGTATCCCACCCACATAGTTTGTAAAACATGTAAAAAGTGTGAGACTAAAGACTCACCTCAGATGAGTGTGCGTAGGTAGGCAATCAAGTANTATGCTTATTGCCATAAGTCTCATGAACACAACGTTAACAAGTATGTGAGCCGTGTAATGGCATCAACACAGTATAAGTTGCCCTTGGGGAGGAGTTTGCCAGTTCTACTAGTGTATCAAATAATAGTGCATTTGTCTACCAAGTGTCGGCTAGAACAAATGGGTCTGTTAAGCACCAATAGATCTATTCACACTTATTCGCGTTCACTCGCAAGTGACTAAGGTTCATGATAGAAGGAACTTTCAAGTTGGCGTGTGTCTTATGCAATAGTTGTGTAGTATACAATAGTGAAAATAGTTGATCAAGATACTTGTGTTCATATAGTGTAGCATGTATCCCACCCACATAGTTTGTAAAACATGTAAAAAGTGTGAGACTATAGACTCACCTCAGATGAGTGTGCGTAGGTAGGCAATCAAGTAATATCAAGTGCAACTGGTGAATGGCTCCAACACGCAACCTGGATAATATGAGAAACCTTAGTTTCCTGTAGTGGTGTGGTTTGTATTTGTGTAATGCCTTAAGTACAAAAACAATATTATACATAATATTGTCTTGTCTTTATGTGTGATGATGGTAAGTCGTGCCAGACTTATAGAGTTGTACACCCTAGCAGGGTGTAGAGTTTTCAGTCCTTGATCTTGGTGGAAGTGATATATTAATTTGATTAGTGAAAGGTGATCTTTTGTTATCTAGTTAGTTCTCAAATATTTACTTCTTGTAATTAATGTTATTAAAATAATCATTTTTACTTAAGTTTGTGAAATTACAAGTTTAGCCCTTATACTTTATAAAGTTTACATTTTTAACCCGTGTGTTTACAACAATGACATTTAAGTACCTCAAGCTTATAATTATTTCATTTATAACTTTACTTTGTCAAATTTACAGTTTTGACACCATTGTTACCATATTTACACTTTTAGTCCTTGTACTTTCAAAGTTGACACTTTTAGTCCTTATGAAATGTATATTTATATTTTTAGTACTTATAATATCAAATTAGTCAATAAATGACAAAAATATTTCAAATGTACTGTTTTCACACCAAAATTTACAGAATTTACAGTTTTGGTCCTTGTACTTTAGAAACTTTGCAAAACTAGTCCTTTAAGTATAAAATGTTCATTTTAGATCCTTATACCTCCAAATTTACACAAGTGACTCAAAATACTTTATATTTACTGTTTGTAACCTTAACTTACAAAAATTACAGTTTTAACCCATAGTTTCCAATATTGATAGTTTTAGTCCCTTGACTTTATATCTTTTGCATTTTTAGTCCAAAACAATATTTAACTTATGACCTTATTCCAAATAGTTATTTAAGTTCTAAGAAGCTTAGAAAATGTTGTGGTAGCTTATCAGTTAGCTTATAGGAGCTTAAAGCTTATTATTTACTTTAATTAAGTGTAAATGGGCCTGAAGTGATCTGTTAAGGCCCATTGGGTCTTCTGTGGGTCCAGTGGGCTTCCAACTGGGTTTGTTGGTTCTTGGGCTCATATTGGGCCTTTCCAAAGTGAAAGTGAGTGTTGTTGGGCCGTGAAACAGGCCACAACAATTCTGAGTGTGTTGGGCTTTAGGCCCGTTAAGGGTGTTTGGTTGTTTCTGTGAACGAGCCAAGGGCTCAAGCTTTGAGCTTGTGATTAAGCTTATATGAGCTTGTGAGGGTGTGAGTTTGTTGTAGCTTGATTGTTGAGGTTCCAAAGAATTAGTTCGTTCAAAAATATGTATAAGTTATACGTATGAATAGTGAATAACGAGGCCAAAGTAAAGTGTGAAAACCTTTTATAAATACTTAGAAAATATTTACAGTGTTTCGATATAGGCCAAGTGAGATTGTAAATGTGTGATTTTCAAGGTCTTAGAGTTATGTTAAGCTTGTAATGAGTTCATATCTTCATTCTTAGGTATATAGAGATGTGAGTGAGAGTTTTTGTAAGGCATGAGCTTAACGAGACTTAGGAGAAAACAAGCTAAAGTGTTGGTGATGTACACGAATTGACAAACATGAAATGAGTTGCAAAAATAACTAAGTGTTTGAAAACACTTACTACACCTTTAAAGTTGGGATGTATACGAGTTGTGGAAGCTTGGTGAGGGTCTTGTGAGTTTGTAGCTTGATGGTTGGCACACTAAGGATTCTAGGAGAGACTCAAGGTGAGCTTGTGAAAGCTTGAGAGGAGCTTGTGGTTTCTTCTTCCTTCTCGGTACAAAGCAGTGAACAAGATGAGTTTGTGTGTGTTTGTGTATGAGTTCTACGTTAGTTTTGCTTGCATGGGAGAGTACACATTGTGATAAGGACAACTTGGAAGACAAAGGGAATATCAACAAGTAGGGAGAGGTATAGGATAGCTTGATTGGATAGCAACTTGCTTATCCAAGTGTGTTTTGAGGGTCGGTTTAAGGGGTGATGAGGATATGGATTCTAGAAGCCTGATTTAATTTCGAGTTCTATGTATACGAGTAAGTAAAGGTTGTGATGAAGTTCCTTGGTCCTTGTGAGGTCAAGTGGTCTAGTGTGAAAGAGATTAAGGTCACGTTTGGTTGTAAAAATGAGTAAGGGTCCGCTTGATATGTTAACGTGACCAAAAGGTCACTTGGTGATCGAGTAGTGAGTTGTAGGAGTTGTGGTGAGTTATAGATAGGGTTACATGGTCTTGTGAGTCCTTTGTGAGTCTTGTAGAGGTTAGGGAACCATTAAGAGTCCAAACGAGATTTAACGTGACCAAAAAATAAATAGTATGAGTCGAAATACTTGTTGTGAGTCCTTGGAAGTTTAGGGTAGTGTTTAGCTTAGTTCAAATGACTTGAAATGAGTAATGAGAAGTTTCTAAATGCCTTGGAGTGTCTCACGTTTTCTTGTGCATGTTTTGAGTTCTTGTGTGCACGTTTATATATATAACGTGATACATGAATTTAATTTGGGCATGTTGGTGAATCATGAGAGTTGTGAGTTGCTTAGAAACACTTAGGAAGTCATTTGAGAGAGTTTAGAACTCAATGGGATCAATGGAAACGCGTTATACAAAATGTGAATCAAGTTGGGTACGTTTGAAAAGTGTGTGACGTCGCTATGATTTGCCCTTGGTTTACTGTTCACTTGTACGTATTTGGTTGAGATAATTGTTGATCTCGATTCTTTTGGGTGCAAAGAATGAGGTAGTGCTTTTTGTTCCATAAGTTGTTTGTGAGAATCGCGAAAACGAAGGCAAAAGTAAACGTGCAAACACGTTCGAATTCATATGTTATATTTGTTGTTGGATTGAGCCTGAATTGGGCTTGGGAGTTCCTTCGGCTCAAAATGAAACTAAATATGATTCGTGTATTAGTTTTGGGCTAGTGTAGGCCCAATGAGTGTTGTGGCCAATTTGGTCATGTGGGGCCCACTTGTGAATAATGTGGGTCCTACAGTGAATATTATATTATATTTGGTAGTTGTGTGGCCCACAGAGATGTATTCCAATTGTGTGAGTGTTGTGGGGTCCATCAGGAGGGATGTGGGTCCCATAAATGTGTGTTGTAATTCGTACTTGTATTGTGGGGTCCACTGAGGTGAAACCTCATATGTGGGTATTGTGAGTTCCACTGAGATGCCAACCTCATATGTGGGAGTTATGAGTGCAAAGTGTTGCACTTGTGATCAAAACTAATCCATAGTTACATTGTGCCTTGTCCAGGTCATTGTGGGTTGCGTGTGAGCTCATTCATAGTAAGTGTGAATCACATAGCACATAATGATTCAGAGTTGCATAGTGTAANATGTGGGTATTGTGAGTTCCACTGAGATGCCAACCTCATATGTGGGAGTTATGAGTGCAAAGTGTTGCACTTGTGATCAAAACTAATCCATAGTTACATTGTGCCTTGTCCAGGTCATTGTGGGTTGCGTGTGAGCTCATTCATAGTAAGTGTGAATCACATAGCACATAATGATTCAGAGTTGCATAGTGTAAGCAAAAGTTTAAAATTTTGCCTAAAAATGGGTGCATGAACAGTAACATACAATTACTTCATGATTAGTGGTTGTTAATAACTGGGGTTTTTCACAGGATATTACATCTCCGGTAATAACCTGCTAAGCCTAAAAATTGACGAACCTCTGATGGGGTTGTTGGAGCGGTCCATTCCTTGATGGACTCAATCTTAGCGGGATCTACGTAAACTTCTTCACTATCTATCACGTGACCCAAGAACTGTACTCTTGGAATCCAAAATTCACACTTAGAGAATTTGGCATACAGCTTCTCTTGTCTTAGTAACTCCAAAATGAGCCTCAAATGCTCTTCGTGTTCCTCCTTACTCTTAGAGCACTCCCAACCGTAACCTGGGTTTAACTTTAACACAGTGCCACGTCAGCGCCACATCAGCTTTAACACTTTCACCTTAACTCACAAAAAAACACCCTCAATCATAACTCAACCTCAACTCAACACTTTGGGCCCCACTTTTATCATTTTTTCCAATTATTTAAACAAAATACAAATTAAAATAAATTACATTTTTATTCAAACAAATAATTAAAAATAAAAAATTTATTTACTTAAAAAAAACAAATCTGTTTAAACCCACAAGGACCAAAATGTAAATACACAAAACCTTAAGGACTAAAAGAAAGAAAAAAAAAAGAAAATAAAAGATAGAAGCCTTCTTTTACCTCTCGACACACACACACACACCTGCACATACACTTAAAACACACACACACACACCAAAACCCTCACTGAAAACACACACAACCACACATCAAAACCCATTAAAAAAGAAAAAAGAAAAGAAAAGATAACTTCACGCAGCGTTAGAGCCTCCACGCCGAGTTAAACTTTCACGTTAACGCCGATGCACGCAACGGCTAACGCACGTTAAGGGAGGCTTAACGCCGGTGGGGCATTAGGGATGCGAATGCTCTTAGAGTAGATCAGAATGTCGTCTATGAATACTATCACAAACTTATCTAAATATGGCTTACACACTCGGTTCATGAGATCCATAAATACAGCTGGCGCGTTGGTTAAACCAAACGGCATCACTTGGAACTCATAGTGTCCATAGCGAGTTCTAAATGCAGTCTTAGGGATGTCTTCCTCACGAACTCTAAGTTGGCGATAACCCGAGATCATATATATCTTCGAATATATACTAGATCCATGAAGTTGGTCGAACAGGTCGTCGATCCTGGGTAGAGGGTATCTATTCTTCCCCGTCAACTTATTCAACTCTCTATAGTCAATGCACATGCGAAATGATCCATCTTTCTTCTTTACGAATAACATTGATGCTCCATACGGTGACGAACTGGGCTTTATAAATCCCTTCTCCGTCAACTCCGTAAGCTACTTTAACAATTCTTCCAGTTCAGTAGGAGCGAGTCGAAATGATGCCCGGGCTACGGGTGCAACGCCAGGTATCAACTCAATCTGAAACTCTACTTGTCTCGCAGGCGGGAGTCTAGGCAAGTCCTTAGGGAATACATCCGGAAACTCTCGGACGACAGGCACATCTTCAATACGCTTCTCTTCCTTCTCATTATCTATCTCATTCTTACTAGAGATCTGAGCTACGAAAAGGTAACATCCTTTTTCGACTAGCTTTGGTACCTTAGTACAAGAGATGACACTCAACCGGGAAGGATTTCCAAGGTCGCCTCGATCTCCTTGTATGCTTAGCATCTTCTTACCATATGGTACCCGCACAATCTTCTCATCACAAACAATATTCGCACGATACTTAGACAACCAATCCATACCAATGATGACGTCGAAACTACCTAAAGTGACCGGCAAAAGGTCTATGTTGAAAGGGCGGTTAAGGAAATTCAACGTGCAACCACGGATGATAATGCCTATTCTTTCAACATTCCCATTAGCTAACTCTATATCATAACCAGTTCCTAGAGGCATCGGGGCAATTCCTAGCAGAGGCATAAATGTAGTGGATACGAAACTCCTATCGGCACCAGTATCGAATAATATAGAAGCATAGCGGTTGTTGAGAAGGAACGTACCAGTAACGACGTTCGGGTCTTCCTTGATCTCCTTACCAACCACATACACCCTTCCTTGAGCTGCTCCCACATCCATTGGCTGAATTTCAGCAACTTGGATTCCTCGGTTTCCTCCTGCTCCTTGGTGACCTTGGTTATACCCACCATTTTCGGTACCTCTGTTTCCCCGATTTCCTCCATTTCCAGTATTTCCACCATTCCATGTCTCACGGCATTCATTTCTGTAGTGTCCCTTCTTACCACATCCAAAGCAGGTGACATTCGCCTTCAAATCATTCTCCTGAGACGTTTGCACCATAGCAAGTGGTCGGGACCTACAATCCTTAGCAGCATGCCCTGGTTTGGAGCAATTCTTGCACACCGCAGCACACCATCCATAGTGGTGGCGGTTGCATCGTCTACACAATGGTTTAGTCCCTTCATAACTCTTCTTCTCTCCATTACCAATTGCATAAGCTCTGGCAGTCTCTTGCCGTTTATTGGGCCTGTCATTACCCTTGGCATGGTCATTACTTTTTCTCTTATCCTTCCTTCCTTTCTCAGCATTCTCCAACACAGTGGAATCCATTAAACTCTGAGCGATATTGATGGCCTCATGGAGGTTGGCGGGTTTCGCAAAAATCACATCATTCCTCGTTGCTAGTGGCAACCCATCAGTATATCGCTCAATCTTGAGTTCCTCAGTTTTGACCATGTCGGGGCAGAGCAATGGCAACTCCTTAATCTCATTCCTTGGGCAGTAAGTCTTGATCAACAAGGCTTTGAACTGCTCCCAAGTCATAGCATACGCTACATCACATCCAACTGACCTACTGTAGTTATTCCCCCAAGTTAGCGCCTCATCGTTCAGTGTAAACGTAGCAAACTCCACTTTAGCATTCTCGCTACAGTTGCTAATGGTAAACACTAACTCTGTTTTCTCTATCCATCTCACCAAATAAACTACTCTTTCGGTTCCGCAGAACTCGATGGTCCACAAGTACGGAACTCTTTGTAGTTACAACCTTGAGTTCGGGGCGGTGGTGTAGTTCCAGCAGAGTTGTTAGAGTGATTCGATTCTGCTAACAGTTCGGCAACACGCTGATTCACAAGCTGGTTGATCATATCCTGATCGACGGTAGGAGGGTTAGGCGGAATGTGTCCATTGTCACCCTGAACATCAATGTTCGGGTTCTCGACAATGTTTTACCTAGGGCGTCGTCCTCGACGGCCGGTAGTAGCTACGGCAGGGCCAGTTCGCGTGGTTATGGGTGGGTTTCGTCGTGGAGCCATCAATCTGATTCACAATAGAAAGTTTCCATAAGTTCCCAACAACATATATCATCTGAGCACGATAACGAAGGAATAGAACGGCGCTTGAGTACCAATCACAGTAACAAGGACACACATAATACGAATCAATATAGCACGAGTTCGGAATGAGAATCATAAGATGCACTTCCATAACCATAAGATCAATACATAGTTTTCGAAGTACAATGAGCATGAAAGATAGAAAATCGTTACTAACAATTTGAACATCAAGATAAAGAAGGATAGCTAAGATAATCTAAGATAACTAGTATCTCTAATCGAGAACTTCTCAGTTTAGAGGATGTACAACACCATAAGTTTAGCTACGTCTAGCCACGGTCTCTACGAATCTGTCTCATCGCCCTCTGGAGACTCTCCAACTCTCTCCACACTGAAGTAATCTCAATCCTGTGACTACCACTATCGATCTTCAGATCTAAGATCTCCCGCTCGAGGTCATGAACCTTGCGCCAAAGCGCACGGTTCGCATCTCGGGCGGTCATGAGACCTCTCTGAAGATCTCCCAACTGCTCACGAAACTCAGTCATACTCCCTCTAACAGTCACATACCTACTGTCCAATACTCCCATATCACCTCTCAAATCCTCAAAACTCTCAGTCGACACTCCCTCTAGTCGTCTCAGTAATGCCGAAATCCTGACCTCCTGGACTAGCAGTCGCTCCCTGATCCGTCCTATCTCACCAAGGTCGGCAGACTCTGAGGCTACCTCCGATGGTACATCGGATCCTAGTGAGAGGGGTGGTGGTGGTCCTGGAACATAGGGTATGGGCGAGAATGGAGGGGAATCAGGCTTATGCGAATGGGCTGGGCTATGAGCTGGCGAAATAGCATCATCAGGAACATCCTCCTCCTCCTCCTCAGGAGGGTCAACATCCTCATCCTCTTCCTCCATAGGAGGGTCAACATCCTCATCCTCATCAGAGTGGGAATCCATAAGTCTACGCCTCTGAGAGGGTGAACCAAAGGGTGGTAAAGTCGGTGATCTAGAACGGCGACATAATGGTGAAGTAGGTGATGATGACAGAAGAGAGTGAACAGGAAGCTGAATAGGTGGTGATGGAGGTCGTACTGACATACGAGCTGTAGTGCGATAAGGACATCGTGAAGTCTGTGCTCATGCCAGCACCTGATGTAAGGTAAGCTGTCGCAAAGAACTGGGGGGATCAGCTGATGAAGCAGGTAACTGAGAAACAGGTGAAGTATGTGGGCATGAAGTGGCCGATGATGATGAAGCAGTAGCAGAATGTCGGACGATCATATAGGGATCATCCTGAGCTTGAGAAACCTGAGTCCGTGCTGGTCAAGGTGTGCCAGCAAGGATGCTCTCAGATACATCGACAATGAGCGAAGGCATGGTCTGTGACAACGGCGTAGGGATAGGTGTAAGAGTTTCAAAATAATCAAATGCGCATCTAGTGTAAACTCAACAACATAGTTCATAGAATCAATCATGTTTCGAAATAATGTTAACAAATACCGCATTACTCTTAACAAGTTTAAATAAGCAACTACGTAAATCCCAACTATCATGTTCAATAACCTATGTTCATATCAGTTCTCAAAATATGTCATCATAAGCCAACAATCAATCATAGTTAAGTCATACTGTAAAGTTCCAATCATAGCTTAAGTTCTCATATCCAATCCAAAACATAATCACATCTCATTCTCATATAGTTCTAAACTCATCTTTAAAGGAAAGCTTCGGCTTGGCAGCTGGCAGGCGTCGGTCGAGGATCGATGTTTATGAAAAATGGTTATAGTTAGGTTTAATATGTTACCTAGTTCTCTATAACCTTGGCTCTGAATACCAATCTGTAACACCCCCAAAATTCGTACAGCGGAAGACTTAACAAGTTTTCGGGGTGCTACTATAATGGGTAAACATCACAAGTATAGATAGCAAGGTAGCATAGATATGAATGTAAAGAAAGGTCAACATTTAGTTATAAAGTTTACATTCATCCAAAAGTAATTATAGGAAAGCCCATAGTTAAATAAAGATAGGTCCATAATATAAAAATCAGAGTTTTGATAGATCCCTCAACCATGCTGAGTGCCAAGCCTCCGAAGTCCAAGTTATGCAAGCTAGCAACTAGTTACCTGAGAAAAACATGCTAAAAGGTCAGCTTACGCTGGTGAGTTTATAGGTTTAAGTTATAAAGCAGTTGTGGACCTAAAGAGTTATTTGCTAAGTGTGACTAGAGGCCGATACAGTTTCTACATTCCATCATCAATCCAAACTCAAATCAATTCCATAACATTTGTTATATAGTGGTTGTATGAGTGGGCCCCTCAGCGGTCACTAGCCAGGCGACAGTTATAGTAAGGAACCACCCATTACTACCCTGGTCTAGGCCGGAAGTAGATATCCATACTTATCTAGGCAATAGTTATAGCAAGGGATTGCTACCCTAGTCTAAGGCAATATCTACTGCATATCTAACCTTAACTAGCCAACACTAATAGGAAAACAAAAAGTTGTACCAGGTCCGAGAAAATAGTTTGCATGTTTTCTCCCCCAAGTTTAGAAAGCAGTAAAGATATGAGTAAAAGTGGGGCTATGAAACTCACCTCAAGTCAAGCAAGCAGAAATCAACAAGTATGAGAATGTAAGAGAGCAGCTAATACGGCACAACAACTACGGATTCGGCACAACCTAATCATATGTATATATAAGACTTAGCTTAATATTGTTCCAAATACTATTGTACTCCCATAGTTTCCCAATTAGTTTCAGTTTATTTCCCAAAAATGTTTGTTGAAAAGTATTAGTTGTTGTTGTTTGGGTATCGTTTGGTGTCGTCGGGTGTGGGTGTTAGAGACAAAGTCTCGACTCAAGTGAACTCACGCCAACAAACAAGCATATCAAGTAGGTTCACATATGTACAAGTCAAGTAATGCATAATGACGTATAGCATCAATCAAGTCAAGTAGTTCAAGTAATCCACATAACAAGTAATGTCAAGTATACCCAAGCTAAGGTCAAATGATATAAGCTTATGAGTCGGTAAGTCTTCGTAAGAAGGGTCGATCCCTTATCAAATTCGTCAACTTGATAAGCTTAACCATTCTTCCGGTTACTTATTGATTCTAAAGTTATATCGGCTAATTAGTTGTGGGATATATTTCTCACTAATAATATCATTTAATATATTTATTGGGCTTCTATTGGGCTCGTCAGTTCAATAAATCCAATAACCGTACTAAAATGACCTATTAATGTTAAATTGATCCGAAACTCTACAATCCTCAGTATAGTTACTACGGGAGAATACAGATTCACATCTCTCAAACCAGTGAATCAATCCTATGGCCCCTTCTGTCCCTTAAAATTAAAAGGCTTAGAGCTCATAAATTCCTTCTTCTTCACTACAGGAATTTCAGGGTTTCTAGCCATGTTAGCATTCCTAGCTTCTAGTGCCATAGTTACACTGTCAGCAACTAGTCGCCGAATGTCTTCCTGAGTCATGGCGGGTTTAGCGGGAGTAGTAGGTGTAGTTGACCTTGTACGTGCCATTCTATAGACGTTCGCAAGATAAGATGGGATAAGAATAATGTCAATTTCAATTTAGACATTCTTGCAAGATTTAACTGATAGAATCTTGCGTATAGACGGGGTTACAATTTCTAATTCTTAGAACATTGTCTGATACCGGAGTTATAGGGTATAGGGAATCCTAAAACTAAAAGGACGGATTTCCTAATAAGATTTACTATATTCCACGAAAGTTCGTTTCCCCCGTCTAAAGGCATAGTGATACTAACCTAAAGGATTCTAATTGTTATAAGTTTTAGCGTTCATAGTTTTTAAGATTCCTAATGACCTCGAGTTCTCTAAAACCTAAGGTAGGTCTATAGTGATTTCCTAAGATATAAGGCATAGGGGATCCTAGTATAGGCAAACTATAATTTTTATAACGACTTGTTCTTATATCTTACAGGGTGAAAACTTAACGCATGCTACCTAATAAACTACCTATATAACTAAGTCTATAACCTTACTAGTTTGATCCTTTGTTGTTCTTATGTTCTTGGATTTCTTCTAACAGATCTCTTATGTCAGACTTATGACTATCCCTAATATCTTCAATGATCATTTCTATAGTGTAAAGTCTAACATGTACGGTAACTACTTCGTCAGAGTGTCCTTCATACTTTGTTTGTAACTTAAAGATTTGGCTACGTGTTTTCTCTAATTCATTCTCTAACCTAGTGTAATCTTTTTGAATTATTATTCTACCTTTTCCTAAGTCACTTATCCTATTTTCTACTTCTTCTATACGTCCTAAAGATAACTTATCTAAATTACTAAGTATATCCTCTATTTGCTCTTCATGTCTTTCTAAGGGTGTTTTGTAAGAACTATTTCCTATTTCAAACCTAGGGGAAGGCGAGGGTGGTATAATACATAATTTCTTACGGGGTGGGGAAACTGCTTCGGGAACATAGCGATTTTGACTAGTATAGTGAGGTATAGATGGGGTAGGTGTTAAAGTAGGTACTGTAGGAATGTCACTACCATATGCTTGCATATACCCATTATATGCTTGCATATAGGGATCATTCGGGGAAGGTTCTAAGCCTAAGTTAACTAAGATATTATGGGTTAATTCTTCCGGAGAATTAGAACCAGAAGATGAGTGGGTAGGGGTAGTCGGGGTATACTCATAACTATCCGATGAGGTATCCTCATCATCAGTGTCAAACACTATGATAGGATTGTTAAAGGATGGCATATCTAGCAGTAATAACATTCCCGGTTAAATGTCTTAGCATAATTCTAACTTATGTTATATCTAGAGGGAATAGTAATAGTGGGGAATCTACTCTAGAGGCAATAGTGAGGAATCTATCCTAAAGGCAGTTCGGGGATTCTAACCTAGAGGCAAGTCAGGAATCTTAACCTAAAGGCAAGTCGGGAGTCTAAAGGCAAGTTCGGGGATTCTAGTGGCATGGAGGACTTTGTATAAAAGTGGTTATAGTTTAGGAAAATCCTTTTTTTCTCTATAGCCAAGGCTCTGATACCAATCTGTAACATCCCCATTTTTCATAGATCGCATCGGATTTAGAGTTGGGGTATTACTTCATGGAAACAAAAACAAGATACTAGAAAACGACTCGAAAAGAGACGTTTTTGAAAAAGGTGTTATCATTCATTTATTCATCAGAGTTTTTATAGTAAAAGATATACTTTTACCAAAAGAGAGGTCCATAAGATACATTTTAAGGCAAAAACTGATGAATGATAACTAGTATGGACGTCCTCATGTCCAGTTCTTCTCCGTGCCAGGGTTCCTAAAGAGCTTAATTACCTAGGATAACATGCTTAAAAGTCAACACTAGGGTTGAGTGAGAGTCATAGGTTTAAGTAGATAGATAGTGAATACAAGTTCCACAGGGTTCAACTTAAACCCTATGTGTGGAAAAGTTAGTGATAGTGGGTATATTGCACTAAGCTCATGAACCACACGTTAACAGTCCGGGTCATGGGGTCTGCAAACCAACCATGAGGGGACAGGAAGGATAACTTGCCAAAGTTAATCCTTCAGAGAGGGTTCAAATATAGTACTTATTGATACCCTCCAGTGAGAGGTAGTATCAACGGGAGTTGTCAAATTCCAATAGATCTATCAACTATATTCGCGTTCACTTGTGTAAAATATCACAAGTGATTATATTCATGAATTTGGTTATGTAGTGGTGGTAGATAGTTTACTCGTGCAACAACCAAAGAAAAACACTTGTATTCGGTTTAAAGCATGTATACCCCTCACAGGGTTGTAAAGCATTTAAAAGTGAGGCTATGAAAACTCACCTGGGTCTTAAGGTAAGTAAAGTAGGGGTTTAGACAGCTCACTCACGTATCCTAGGGGTAGTGTAGGTGTGTGTGTATGTCAAGTCTTAGTTTAGGGTTTCTCAACTAATCACTCTTAAGGTTTTTATATATAACATAACACCATTCGGGCCATCGTAATCCAGAAGTATAACTTCTCACATGAAGCTCCCTACTATTGTATTATGTTATCAACATAATACCATTCGGGCCATCATGATTCAGAAGTATATAACTCCTCACACGAAGTTCCCTATTATTGAGTTATGTTGTTATTAGGTTTAGTTATAATATAACAACGTTCGGGCCATCATAATTCAGAGGTCATGCAATAATCGTTTGAGGAGCCAGGGCACTTTAAATCGTAAACCCAACAAACTCATTTAAACGAAATATCCACATGATACCCCTCACATGAAGCTCCATAGTATTGTGTTATGCTTCTAACTTAAAATAGGTTTTTCACTTATATGAAAATAGTCCGTTTATACCCTTCAAGTTTACATATTTACACTTTCTACTTATAAACTTATAATATTTAAGCATATAACTTTCTATCTTTTGCACATTTAGTCCCTATTCTTATATATTTTAGAGACATGGAAAAAATGTTCCTTTAACTATACTAATTTTCAATATTTACCCTTTATACCCTTAACTTAATAATATTTATAAAACTAGTCCTTTTAAGTTTATAACTTATTTTACTTTCTATCCTAGGGTTTTAGAACTTTGCAAAAGAGTCCTTTTACTTATAACTTTTAAGAAATGTCAAAAACAGTCCCTAGACATCATATTTTCATAAATTTACAGTATATACCCCTATGCATGAAAACTATTGCAAAACTAGTCCTTTTTCCATGCAAATTGTATTTTAATGAGACAATTAAGTTTCCTAGCTATGTTTAACTTATATTTACTCAATTAACTTATCTAATTCAGATTATAACACAAAGGCATTTTAGCATATAAACATGTATTTTTCTAATATTAGGGTTTTGATATGAAAACTACTAAAAGGAAATGGTCAAGGCTACTCTATGGTTTCTAAGGCATGTTCTAAGTGTCCTAGGTCAGTACTAAAGGCATTAGGATCAAAGATAAAGCTTACCTATGTCGTGGGTAACTAGGGTTTTCTCGGCCAAAACTCAACTAGACAAGGATCAAGGGCTTTGCTACTCGACTTCTATGGGCTCTAAGGGTCTTATACTACAGAAATGTATAGGTAAAGAAGAGAGGGGAGGTGTGGAATGAAAGGGTGTGGTTTCATGGGGTATTTATAGGGTTCGAAGGAGTAGCGAGCAAGAAAAGGGTATGCTAGGTGTTGAGGAGGGGGGAGGTTGAGTAATCAAGGCTAGGTGGTGTTTTGGAGAGTCTATAGGGTGACTAAGGTGAGCTATGGTGTAGCTAGGGGGCTGCCTAGGCCGGTTGTGGCCATGGTGAAGCCGCGGGGAGAAGGAGGTGTAAAGGAGGTGATCTACCTCCTTGCTTGCTTGCTAGGGAGGTGCTAGGGTGATAGATTAGTATAATGGAGGTGCTAGGGTGCTAGCTTGTAAGATTTGAGGTGCTAAGGTAGCTTAGTTTAGGTTTTAGGTTTAGTTTTAACCTAGTTTTGCCTAGTGAGAGTTTAGGGTTTTGCCTAGGGTTTAGTGCCTAGTTTAGGGCCCTATGAGTGTTTAGTGACTAATATTAAGTCCTAGGAGGCTTATACTAAGTGGTGGTAGCTTATGGTAAAGATTTGTGAAAGGTTAACCTAGTTTCCAGGAAGTTATGACCTAGTTAGGGTTTTGTGCTTATGGGACTTGTACCTAAGTTCTAGGGAGTTGTACTATGATCTAAGGAGCCTAATATGTCCTAAGGTTACTATTGTAACTCATACCTAAGCCTTGAGCACTTTCAAGCTAGTTCAGATAAGCAATTAGGGTTTTAAAGATAACCGTAAATACATAGGTGCAATTAGGGTTTTCTGATGAGTATAGTGTATTAGAGTGGTAGTTTAATTAGTGAAAATGTGTTTAAAACCTAGAATTGACATACCGGGATGTTTACATCAAGTAAACATAGTAGTGGTTGGCATAGTTGGATACGTGAGCTTGTCTAGAGGTTATATAGGCAATAGTGATATAACAAAGCAAAAATTTTACTCGGGAAATAGCTATAGGCATTTCTAACCTAGATTGTGCTTAGTGAGGGTCTATGTTAAGTTAGTAAGGCTTTGCTAACCTATGGGAAGCTAGTAGGGAAGTTAGTGGGTTGCTACATGCTAGTTGTTCTATTGTTAGTAGTTCTCTAGTTCTCAATTGTTTGAACTATAACTACGTTTGTTAAGGGAAATATAATTGTTAAATGTTTAGGTTTTGTTTACTAGGATTTCTAGTGCCAAAGTCACGTAGTGCCTAAGTTAAGGGGTAAAATATGTCAAATAGCACGTAGGGTGCTAGACATGTTATATAAGCTTCTAGTTTCCACATAAAATCACAAGACTCAATAGAATTTTCCAATAGTTCATATGTTATGCTTATGAAAATGTAATGCGGTGAGTTTTGAAAAGGTACCCTAAATTACCGGTTGTCACAAAAGATCTCACATAACTATTGATTCTAACGGTTTTGCAAAAAGAACATAAAAAGAACTAAGAGATTTTAAAAGGTAATTCAAAACGGTGAGACTATTCAACCCCCCCTTCTAGTTTATGCATTCCCCATTAACGTTGCATAACCTTCACTTCACTTTCTATACCGTTTTTCACCTTGGATAATTCTAGTGATGCATGGACATCATCGCCTTCTTTATTGAATCTTTCCCATTTGATTACCTTGCTCAACCACTTATGAGTGACTATCTCCTCAATTCCATCCTCATCAAATCTTTCAGCATGAAACATGTGGATGGATGAGATGCAGGTTTTCATGTCTGAGTTACCATGCTTCAAATCGGCCAAATCATAGTTTCTGAATTTTGGTGCTGTTTTGGATGGACATCTGGAAGCTCCGTAGACAACTGGATTCTTGCGTACCCTAATAGAAAGATGATTTACGAGCACTTATTTGCTAATTTCCCAAACGTTTGTATTCTCTATCTCTTTTGGGCGGTACACATACTCAAAACTGCTCGTGCACCATACCCCGAGAATCTCATTCACTGTTTATTGCATTATGTGGTAGTCTTTAATAGTAGGGATATTTTGAAACTTCTTCATTTCCCGATACTCGTTCATGAATTTCTCAAATGCATGTTCAGGTGGGATCTCTCCTTCTTCCAGTTCATACCAGTCATCCCTATCACTATCATCTTTATTCTTGTCTTCTTCATCCAATAATCTCGTAATTTCTGCCATATCCAAATCTTCTGAATCTAGAGCTGCAATATCATGTTATTGTTGTTGAGTTGATGATGATGAAGGTGGTTGTTGTTGAGTTGTTTCTTGAGGAGTTGATTTTGGTTGTGTAGAAGAGGATTCACCAGAATGCCTTTATTTCTTCACCTTCTCACTCTCAGGATTACCCCTTTCAGGGTCATCATGTGGCCTCTTGTGAAGAGTATCCTGTCTGAGTGTCTACAAGTAGATGGTTCAACACGATTTCCCTCCAATGATCTTTTCAATGCATCAAAAAACTCAGGATCAATCTCTTTTAGTGATTGATAAGAAAGCATGCCAGCGTATAAGCTCATTCCTTTTTCTTTAAACATCTCTTGTCGAACAACGTCACCAATCTGATTTCTCAATAAAGTTTCAAGCTTAACAGGGACATCTCGAGCTAGAAACCTTGAGATCACATCGGCTAAGCCTTTGATCTAATATTTGGTGATGAATGTTGTTGTCATGGAGTCTATGATCTGTTGCATTTGAGTCTGTGTTATTGTTCGATGAGGACGTATATGAGAAGATGTTGTTGGAGGTTTGTTGGTTTGGTTGTTGTTGGAGGTGGAGTAGATGATGTGTCAGCAGCAGCAGGAACGACCTTCAGTACTTGTTCAACATTAGCATGTGCGTTCTTATTCGATGAGGGAGTAGGAACCTCCGACTCAGTGAAGAATGGATCACATTCATGAACATCGAGTGATCCTGAAGGCACGCATGTTAGTCTAGGTTCCCCCCGGAGTGTCTCGACAAGGGGTTGGGGTAAATCCCGGGGTCCCACTATGGTTTGGTTCACCCTTACCGGTCATAATGAACTTCGATACCTTGACCGTTTTTCTCGTATCACCTTGTGGAGTGCCTGGATCAACGGATTCCCTCATCAGGTTCTCTCCCCAGGACTTCAGCCTTAGGAATTTAACCTAGACGTTTTTGCATCTGTCCTAGGCAAGCCAAAGTCCCCCATGTTAGGCGCAGGGTTCTCGACCGCAAGATGGATAACATCTTGTAACAAAGTTTTCCTAGGGAGCTAAAGGTTGTTTGCATCTGCACAATTCTTTTTCTCCTTTCTAGGGCAAACCTATCTAAATCATCATCCTCCTCCGAATCAGACTCTGTTTACTCATCATCTTTCTCAATTGGTCTCTTACCCAGACTTGAATCACCATTTCCAAACATACTTTCAGTCTCCCATCCTCTGCTTCTTTAAATTTCTTTTCTTTATTGGCTTTTTGTTTTTCTTTAATTTCACTTTCTTTTTCTGCCAAGCTCTCTTGAATTGCCTCTTGTAAGTTCATTTGATCAATCTGAGCAGTAGTGATAATAGGAGATTCAAATTTCGGTTGTCTTCTCTTAATAACAATCTTTGGCGTTGTCTTCTTCTTCCCTCCAATCTTCAACCTTTCCACATCAGCATTTTGCTTTACACGTTTCGACCAAGGGGCGCTAGTGTCTTCCTTATGCGTTCTCGGGGTAGGTCCAGACAGTTATGGTTGACCATAGGAACGTCTATGGTCGTTCCCCTTTCCAAGTAATCACGATACGCCTTCGTATCCTTAACATCCTCCGTTAAAATCCATTCTAGAATTGCCATTCCCTGTGATGTGGTATGTGAAGCTTCTATCTTCAGTTTAGTAATTGTGTTATCATCGTTAACGTGGTGTTGTTGAGCTTCAATTCTTTTTGGAATGTTTGGATTGTTAATTAACACGTAGCTAATGATTAGTTTGGTGAATCTTACAAAGGGTATTGTGTTCATGAACTTCGACTTCTGATTCTTCTTATCTTCCCAAATCAACGATGCATAGTCGATATTCATGTTAGCAATGATTCCCCAAAGTATTTCAAGAGTTGTCAACGTAGTGTCATCCAATCCGTTAACTTGCAATAGTACAACGATTGATAATGATGAACAACGTATTCCACGCCTGGGCAAGAATGTTCCTCTTGAACTCCGACACATTCTCGTGCTTGTGGTTATCATATACTATTGTATGTAGGAAGTTGAGTAAATCAGGTTTGAAGGGTGGAAGTTCTGCAAAGTTTTGCTGTGAGTTGGCATTCCAGTAGGTAAGCGCAGCACAGGGCGAAACTGATCCAGAGTGAATTAAACTTCAAACCTGTCGATCATGAAAGTACATGAAGCCTTATGGAATTTGGCTGTTTTCCAGAATTGTTTGATATAGATTAGAGGTATGGTTGCGGAGAGGGTGAGTGTTGGTTCGATGGGTGGTGTTTGAGGATTTCAGTAATAATATGGTATTTGGCATTGCAACTGAGGGTACTGAGATTAACTCGGGAGTTGGATGCTCCAAGCCCGATATCTGCATGTCCACGCACTAGTTGTTCCTCAGTCGCAAGTTGTGCTTGTTGTTGCTGTTGTGTTATGATGAGTTCTGAGATGTTTAAAGATGCAAGTGTATTAGTTTCAAAAGAATACAAAGAAATATAAATTTCTCTCTGTCTGTTTTTTACGCTTGCATTTCTTTTTCGAGTACTTCTTTTTTGTTTTCTTTCTCATGTGTCTTGTACTTGCTTTTTCTGACACAAGACGTAGGCTCTTTTCTTTTTACGTACGATTTTTTCTCTCTTTATGTTTTTCTTTTATTTCTTCACCAGAAAGTTGTTTTTAATAATACTTTTCCAAAATGTGAAGTGATATCTTGTGTTTGTGTCAAATAATTTTTTTTTTTAAATCAAATGGTGCATGTTTTCCTTGTTTTTTCTTCCGAACAATAATGGAAACATTAAAAAAGTTACTTCGAGGCCAAAAGTTACAGAAATGCTTCTTGGAAGTCATAATATAATCATCTTAAAGAAGTTCTAGTTTGAAATATAATGAAGATCGAAGTTTCAACTTTATTATTCAAAGTCCTCCAACATACAGTAAAAGCTTTGTAGGTAAATGTAAAACGTGCCTTAAATTGCTAAATTTCTTGAAGATCGATCTCCAAATAAAGCCAAGTGGGCGGTGCATTTCAAAACCTATAAATAAAACGACAAAGACGGGTGGGGAAATAATTTAATAGTCACGTGAAAAACAAGCGAACATAATAGCGCGTCATAAAAGATCCAGGTGGCCAACTAAAATAAGGTTCCCGAAATTTAGCGCCATGTAAGCTGTTTGTTGAAAATGAAGACCTAGTTATTTTGTCGTTTAGTGGGACGACATACGTGGCAGCAGCGTGACACTGAATAATAGCTCTCCTCCGTTTATTGTTTTGTAGTTATCTGAAATCTGTTGGTGTCTGCTTTCAGACTATCATTTTTGAGGGACACGTCACCATCAAGTGGGACCCGCAGCCAGCTATAACGCATTCAACTTTTGGTCCTTTTTAACTAGTTTTTAGGTTATATTGTTGTTAAATTTTGATTGTGATGCTGACGTTGGTGGATATGGTTGGATGCTGGACTTACTACCTCAAGACCAAAGTTTCTTTCCTTATCAAATGATTTTGTGAACTAAAAATATGACTATTTTTTGCTAAATTGAAGCTTAACGGTTCATTAGCTTGTGAATATACGAATCCTTTTAGGCCGATGATAATAGTAACCGTAAATATTGTGGTTGCCCCAAACACATCAGCGCTATATCAACTTTCTCTTTTCAAGATTACACCCAACCACAATTTGCTAATAAGACAACCACAATCGCAACTACAACCATAACCAAAAACATACTCCACAAAAACAAATAAAAACAAAAAATACACACACAAAAGATATTGAATCATTTGGTTGGCTGACAAACCATAACTTTGAAAAGGTTGAGGTAGGACTCGATTACATCCGGTTAACCTAACGGGAGGAACTCGGTTGGAGGTGGGTAGGTTGGAGTATTCGTTTGCCATTAGCATTGGCCTTACTATCATCAACAGGATGATGACAAATAAACTAGACGTATTATTAGCCGTACCAATTTAGCATGCCACATGGGTGATGTCTCATTTCTTATTTTTCAGTTTTGATAGTTTATTTATGTTGCACACATTTTTGCATTTTTATTGTTTCATTATATATTTTAGCATACATATAACATATAAGCGTAGACTTTTACAATCGCAACGCAACGTGTTTATCTAGTGCATTTGAAGTACCATGAGTAAACCCAGAATTGTAAACATATCTCTTACAAAACCAACAATATGAAACAAAATACTTCGGTGTTATGTGATACCCCGAGGCCTCTTAATTCAGTCATCCGTTGATCATATACGATTTCTTTGTGTCATATACCATTGTATTTTTGTAGCTTCTTGTTGACAATAACATATAATAATTGATTTACCTCCAAATATAAAGTCTTTTGTCATTATTCAAGTACTATAAAGTCTCGGTTTTTATGTCTATAGATTATGTCATAGGCAATGATTGATATAGACCTTTTACTTTTGTTTTTGAAGTTTGAAAGTTCACGAACATTGATATTTTTGGTTGAACAACGGAAATGAGGAAGTAAGTACTACTATAACTTTAGCAGTTTAGCGCTAGTAATTGTTTTTTGTTAAACGAAAACTAGCTTTATGTTATTAGTTTTTATAATAAAATGAACAAAAAAAAAGAAAAAAAAAATTGATGCTATTTAACAACTTTAATCCAGAAAAAAGAAAACCAGTTTATGTTATTAGTTTTTATAATAAAATGAAAAAAAAATATTTGATAGCTATTTAACAACTTTAATCCGGAAATAAAGTGGGAATAAAAATAAAGAGCATTGATTCAACAACTACTCCACCATGATTCCTGCTATCCTAAGCCGTATGCATTCATCGTACCACTTCCTTCGTCCTCTACTCTTCCCCACGTGCCCACCACTTAACAAAAAGTAATTTGCTGTTATCCTATTCTGCGCAAGTTAGCACTTGGTCTTATCTTGTTATTTATGAAAATTTCCGAGTCGACACTTTGAGGTTCGATAACAGCGGTATCACGGTCAATTCACCGTTAACTGAACTTTCTTTCTCTAACATTTTTTGCATGACCTAAGTTGTCGTTTTTTTTTCTTCCTTTTCTTTTCTTTTTCTTTTCATTTTCTCAATGAGTAAAATTAAAATTTCGTTAATAACTAAAAAAATATAACATTAATAATTCAAATAAAATAAAAAACACTACTATAAAATTATTGTTCATTTGTTCGACGCCAAATGTGTTCTAGTAAATCGGCTTTAAAGCTTAGATGAGTTTCCTC
>LBNU01035077.1:0-35973 GCA_014162995.1 Artemisia annua
TAAGCGGCATGATGAAAGATGTTTCGTCTTTCTTGTAATCTCTTTGGGGAGCAATCAAAATTGTATTTGCGTTAAGATTAAGCGAGTAAAAAACTGCATATGTCAAGAATACAAGTAAGACCTTTCATTTTCTCGACATAGGCGCATCAATGACATTTCTGGATCCTTTAATGGCAACGGGAAATGCGTCTTTACGGTTGCTATCGTAGATAGTTTTGCGGTAATCAATAACATAACCGTCCAACCGGGTGACCAAGTCCGCTGTTGGGATTAACTCATTATCATCATAATTTTTCACAACGGTAATATATACTCGGACCTTTCTTTTGGAACACATTGGACCGGGCCTTAACCCAATTAAGGACTAATCGCAGTGATAAATGGGGTTATTTACAATCAAATATCATACCATAACGTCCTAGCGTCCGAGTAATTTGATACCTTTTTTTAAGACTTTCATGAATTTTAGGGTATAATTCCAGAAATCGTTCTATACGTATTTTGGACACGATGGTTTGTAATTATACGTTCAAGTACAAATCTTGTGAGTAAAAAAACGAGGGTCTTTATTGCAATTGGATTGTTCGGAAATTTGCCAGCGAATGAGGACTTTTATGCTTCTAAGCACATCTATAGAGCACGTTTCTTTTCTAACTCCTCCGATTCTTTGAAGGAAGATTTTTAGGAAATGATAACGGAAACTTTGTTGTTTCCTTCTAAGAAAGCGTACTCAAGTGAGAGAAGGGTAAGTTTCTTTTAAGTATCGGGCTCTAAGTTGGTGATAGTTATGTTCATTTGTCGGAATTTCGTGCTCATATGTAACTTCTCTCTCTAATCTTCTTCCAACCACAAGAATGTTCTTCTCGGAGAGTGAGGGGAGTAAGAAAGGATCTCAGGTGTCAATAGAGGTTGTTCACGTTAATTAAGAAATCTCCCTCCGTGATTCGTCAGATATGACGAAATCATCACACATCCGTGTGTCGATAGGCAAGAAAAGTCATATGGACATCTTCTCATAAAAAGAAGATCACTTTCCTCAAACGGCAGTGAGGGGAAAGAGTCAGTCAACAACTTAGTCGAAGAAAAGAGAGAATTGAATAACAATCGGAATAGTAAGAAGGAAAAGAATATATTTAGTAAGAGGCAAAAGAATCTTATAGTGAGATGATTCAGCCACTTGAAACGTTATGAGAAAATCCAAGTTAAGCTACTTGGGAATAACTCTGCCTCCGATACTTCATCAAATAAAACACGACATTTGCGGTTCGAGATGTTAACGGACTATGCATACCTCAAATTACGGTGCAGAAATCATGAGTATTTCGAAGTTTGATCAAGAATTGACGTAAACGGACCGTTCTCATTTCCACAACACGCTAAAGATAAATTACTCTCATCATTAAGTACTACGAATCAACAAAGCCTCAAGTACCCGTCTCCCATAGCGAAAACTCTCTAACCAGGAATATAGAGGTGAACCGCTTGGGTCTGAGGATCAAAAATCAATACCACTAACAAAAAATCACAGGCGGGAAAAATTGGTACTTTCCCCACATTTACATAGACAAAAGCCTCACTCCAAGAAGCTTTAGGGTCTACTTCCCACTGGCACGGTGGTCAGGTAAAGTTAGATCGATCGGCTGCCTCTCTAGCTCGAGGGTCATGCAAGTAGGGGAAAATTACATTTGCTCGTGAGAGAGAGAACAATTTCCTTCCACAAACGGACCCTAAAGGCGATATTAAGGATCTACACTGACTCTAGCATCCATTAATCGGCTAAGGCGAAGCAATTGAACCATCCAGAGAAGAATTACAAGGAAATAAGAACTTGACCGGATCCCAAGAATATATAATACAGAGACAGTTGTCTAAGTAGAACCGCCTCGAGCACTCCTATATAGATACACATAAATTATAATATAGAGAGAAGTGTTTTAAGCATAATATATCACACAACTTTTCCATAATATATATAATATAACAACAATTTTTAATCATAGCGGCTAAAGTTGGATAGAGCTATCAAAAGGACGCATCCGCAGAGACTATAATGTACAATTAATAGATAACTCTTTAAAAATCTAAGATTAGAAAACCTCTTTTCCATTTGATGATTAGTTTTCTCGGCGGTGGACTGAATTTTGTTCGAAAGGGTTAGTCGTGATGTGAGGGCGGTGCTAAAATGGGTTTTGCAAAACCCTAGTCTTCAAATTGTGGCAAATAACCCCATATTGGTCAACCAAACCTTCATCTCTTTTTGTTGTACTTGAACGTTTACCTTGACACCCTCCTCGTCAATCTCTGTGTACCACCAACTATATCATTTGGGTTCAAGCTCCTCAACCCTCTTTTGGCTACAGTCCCGTATGAGTTTAGATGCTTCTTAAGGAAAACTTGATCCCGACCTGTAGTTTCAACAAACTTTTCAATTATACTCAGACACATGTATTAGGTAAACAGATCCATACTGCAGTATGGAGGCTGGTGGTATACAAAGGAGGTCCAAAATTGATCAAGTGTATATGCATGTTATTAGCGGTATATATAAATTAGCTACAAATAAGCTACATAAGCTGTAAGCTGTTAAGTAACATGAGTTGTCTAGATTAAAGCCTAAAATACCAATAAGCTAAAGGATAAGTATAGACCACAATAAGCACTTGGCCAAAATATCACATGCCCAAAACAGGCCAAAACAGGGACTTCAGCCTTTTCAGTTCCAAATTGTTTGCACAAGTTTACAGAACTATTTTGAGTTACTCAACATGCAGATTCAATAACTTTTAAATGTCTTTTGACTTAATGTATTTGACAGAAACTATTTTTTGACTTTTAAGTTATAGAGTTCTTTTGAACTTAAAGAACTTTTTATGTACTGAATTCATATTAAATTCTTTATAACTGTTGAAAGTTACTTCAGGTATGTTAACAAGTTTACACGACCAGATTACCTAATGCCTATGGAGTCACAGATCACTAACTTTATGAAACTTAATAAGAAATGACATTTTTCCTAATGACTATGATTTATTACTTTGATTACCCTAATAGGCCTAATAAGACTTAATGACCAGACACTTCACAGAATTGCCTTCGTAACAAGTAAACCTATGCAAACGCCCTTTTTAAATCTCAAATACACTAGGTTAAAATCAAATCCAATGACTCATCATAAACAATGAATCTGGTCAACGATTTATTATAGAACATACCGCAGCGTGGAGGTTCATTTGTTACAACTGGGAGATGTTGTGATGTAGAGTGGAAACCATGACTATCTGTCGACCATTCCTTCTTATCTTTATAACTGGGCTCGTTACTGTTCCATTCCACTAGTAGTTCTCAACCATCTAGAGCTTCATTCGTTGTTTCCGTCTATGATGCTGAACGATTGTTGTTTACACCCCCAAAATAGAAGCATCGAAACTAGCCAAATGCAATGCATCACATTTCGATCTTTACCCTTAACTGTAAGTGATATCTTGCCCGAGGTTGTTGATAATCCTGGAGCAGATGTATTTTCTCTACAGTTATGGGTAAGTGGAAATGGGTGGATGCATGCATGTTTGGTCTAGGTGTTCGTGCTTCTGATGTTTGGGGGTGTAACAACAAGTCCGTTCCGCATGTTCATAGAGAAAAACACGAATTGGGAGGTCTAGTGGAGACTTACTAGTGAAAATGAAACAGTTCGACCAGTTAATCAAGAAGAATGGGTCGACAGATTGTTCCATTGTTCCACCTTTACATCACATTACTCCCAGTTGTTCAAAATGAACCTCCACGCTTACGGGTATAGTTTCCCCTATTATAAATCGTGGAAAGATATTGTTTGATGCATGAGTCCCCATTGGATTTTGATTTACCTATGATTTTGAGATTTAAAGGCCGTGGCATAGGGTTTAAACGTGTTCGAGTCAATTCTGTGAGTTGTTTGTTCATTCAAGTCTTTATTAGGTCCAATTAGGGTAATCAAAGTATAATCAGTAGTCATTTAGGAAAAAGTCCAAATTATCTTATAAGTTTCCATATTAGTGATCGTGAATTTCATAGGTCTTAGTACGTGTCGGTGTATCTTGTACTACCTGAGTAACTTTCAATTCAGTATAGATTTAGATGATTCAGTAATTAAATTCATTTAGTCAAAACCCTTAATAACTTAAAGTCCAAAATAGTTCTGTCAAAAATTAATTAAAGTCCAAAAGTAATTAAAAGTTTCAATTTGAATTCCTGCATGTTGAGTATCAAACTATTTTCTGTCCTTGTCAAACAGATTTTGACTTGGAAAGGGGCTGCAAGTTTCATGGTTTTGGGCTCGTTTTTGGCTGTGATATTGGGCCAAGATGCATTATATGTGGATCCTATTAAGTATTCTATTAGCATTATCTGGTGTTTTACTTAATTAGGTAACCTTCATGTACTTAAGCTACTTAGCTTATTGACTTATTTGTAGCTAATTTAGTATATACGCACTTCATACATGCAGTATTACACTGATCAATTTTTTGACCTCCTTTTGTATACCAGTCCAATACCTGCAGTATGGAATCTGTTTAAACTAATACATGTTCTGAGTTAATTTGATAATGTTTGTTGAAAACTGAAATCTAGTCAGGGGATAAGTTTTCCTTAAAAGCGATTTAAACTCAAACCGGACTGTAAGCAAAAGATGGGTGAGGGAAGGAGCTTGAAACCCAAATGATAATAAGTTAGGTGGTACAAGAGATTGGGACGAGGATGGTGTAGAGGTAAAACGATTTCAAGTACAACAAGAGATGAAGTGATTTGGTGAGACCATATGAGGTTATTTGCCACAATTGAAGACTGTGTTGGTGCAAACATTAGCACAGGACCCTTGTCCACCTTTATCTCGGTATGTCTTTTGTTTCTTTGTGATACCATAATATACTAACAAGGAGCTTAATGCTTATACTGGGTGGTTTATTTGTAGGTGGTCCGCCGGTGAGATGAGAGAGGATGCATGATGCCACGGACTAGCCTCTTGTTGCTTTTAATTTTGTTTAATGTTACAACGATTTATTGGTGGATATTGTCTACCTTAATTTATGTTAGTGTTTATGTTATGACAAATGCTTATTTGAAATACAATCGTTATTAATTCTTAATAATATAGGTATGTTTTATTCATTCGTAATATCGTGTGCATGGGTGAAAAATACGCCTATCATAATTTTGGTCAGGGACTTTGAAATTGTCTCATTAACTTATTAACCGTTCCTAAAATTAACTAAACATTGTTAAAAGTGTCCTAAATATGTTGTAATTCAGGAGTTTTTAGGTTGTTTAATCAGACACCTTTATACGACCAAAAATTGGTTTTATAATCTTCTTTGGATATATGATAAGCCCGCCTACATATTTTTACTACGTTGGTATGTGTATCAAGATTAAACTAGTACCAGTTTCTTACAAATTGTAAAGTGTCCTAATTATGTTGTTATTAGGACGGTATTTAGTTGTTCATAGACATTATTATGCGACATAAATTTGGTTTCCATAATCGTATTTGGAATATTAGGACTCTTTTTCTTTGGTGTTAAGTACTATAATAGGTATATGATACGTCTAGAATTTACTCTACAAGGACCCTGTTAATGATGTTTCAAAAGGTTAAAAGTAAGTTAGCATTATTGAGAACATTTTTGAAAGTGTCCCCTAATATGTTTTTTTATTAGCGAGTTATTGTTGTTATGGACCTATTATCGACATAAAATGGTATCCATAATCTTATTTGAGTTATTAACCCTTTTCTTTGGTTGCTAAAATACTATGATGTTACATCTTAAGCGTCCCCTACACAATACTTTAAGGACTTTATGTGTCCTCAAAGGATTAAAAGATAGGTGATTCACTGTTTAAAACCCATGGTAAAAGTTGTCCTAATATGGTTTTATTAGGAATGCTAATTTGATGGTTGTTCTAGACATTATATACACCATAAAATTGGGTTTGTTCATAAGGGTTAGACTTTGGACCTATTCGCCTTAATGAAACCCTTTCACCCTTGGGTCCTATTAAATGGGGTCGCTGAAAAGGTACAATTTTATGACGCTTTAATGGGGGTCTAAAAACCCACTTTTTTGTTGTATGGATGGGGCATGGCCAACCCCAAACTTCTATAGATACCTATGACATGCATATATTAGCATATATTATAAATCCATTATATAGTTTTTGGCCCACCCAAATATAAAAGACTTGAATCATCCAAATAAACATATAAGAAGTGTAGTATCAAGTTATGGAATTTCAGTCGCCAATGAGAACAAAATAACTTATTAACTGAATCAGTTGCTTTTCATTATATTTACTTTTGTGGCTAATGAAATATTTGAATGAGTGGCGATCTTTAATTTATTAATTTATTGTTGAGAAAGATATTGCAAAAATTTTAGTTTAGATTATTTTAATGAAAAGTTTTTACTGTAAGACTTGCTCTTAAATTTTATACATTTACCTTTCTTAAATTATTTTTTGTTTGTTTCGGCCAACCCGGATGAAAGATCCAGGCTCCGTCACTGATCGGCAAGACGTCCGTGCAACTAATTATAGAGAACAAATCACGAACTATAATCTACCTAAAGCTCATTTATACAATTGATCTGAACTCATAACGAGTGTATCCTTGTACAATTAACATTGCGATTCAATATTAAGGGCAAGTAAATGACGCAAAAAGAAAGAATGCATGAAGCGTACAAATAAACATATAGATTACTTATATTATATTAATATGGTCTCACGTTAAAAGCACACTCGATGTAGATCCAAAATCACTAGTTAAAATGTTAATCATGTACATCCATCGTTTATGACTCGATCAAAAACAGAAGAGTCATGTATAATCAATATCTTTTTTGAACTTCACAATTTCTGTCTGAAACTCAATGAGTATAAATGTACATAAAACGTACTGCCTCCATACAAATCATAAAAACTCGACTTTTTTAAGTCACCCGTTTTCAAAATTCAAATTATAGATGATACTACCATGTTTAAGGAGACCATCAAGAACAGGAACAAGATATACGACATGAAGTCGTGTTTCTTGGAACTTTTTGAACTAGATTGCATAAATGAGAAATTTGGCACAACTTCACCAATAATACAAAGCAGCAGTTGTGAGTGAATATCTTGGGCAAATTCAATGGTTTCAGATATAATAATTTCTGACTTTTGCTTTTATTTCCAAATAATACTGCAATAGTTTATTATTTATACTGTGTTGGGGTGTGGTATCTAGGAGCAAGACTTCTCTTCATTGGTGATAAATGTTTATGGTCTTCATCATTCATAAAGAATTGGACCAAGATGGGCTATTTTTATCCAAACCTATCAATATAATGTATATCTAACAATTTGGGTAACTAGTAGAGAGAATCATGACTCATAAAGCTTCAAGTAGGTGGTTATAAATCTCATAAATTTCCTTAAATGTAGCTTTTCGTTACACTTGTTACTTTGTTAGACAAATCCTTATAAAAAAGATATCGTCGGTATTCGTTTATAAAGATAGTCACCGTTGGTGTAAAAAAGATATGTTTTGTTACAAAGTTAAAACTATAAAGATAGTCACCGTTGGTATTCGTTTGTATGGAAAGGTAACTCTTAAAGATAGTCATCGTTGTCTATACTCATATCCATTGTGTATGTAGTATATGTGACCCATACATTTTTGTATAGTTGTTTTTGTGTTTTACCCCATTGAAGATAGTAAATAAAGATGATAAATTTCAAATGACTTGTACCTTTATGTTTTTAATGAGATGCTCATCAATCAAAAAGTTGTTTATTTAAGTTTCGTATGAAACAATCGTGTGAGACATTTGTAAATATTGTGAAACTATTAATTTGCCTTATGAATGTATCAATACAAATTGTGGTTGTTCGTAATGAGAATGACATAATACATCATTTTAGGGGGCGCTTGGTTCAAATAGAGGAATGAGAAAGGTAAAGGTAAAAGGAATGTTAAAGAATGCAATGAGTAACAAATTTTATAACCCCCGATTTGTAGGGTAATGCTTCATTACCTTTTTTTGAGTAATGGTCCATTGCATAATAGTAAATCAAATATAAGTAATGATTACCTTTCTCATTCCTCACCCTCTAATACATCCAACCAAACATGCCCTTAATATATGTCTGAGTATCTGAGCATGATTTTTGTAAGTCGTATATCTACTTTTCAAACTTTTAAGTGTTGCATTTACAATTATACTTGAAAGAATTAAGCATAGAAAGCTAAAACTTCAACCATCATTTGGCTATCATAGATTTTTGCAAAGTTTTATTGATTTTGCTTTGCATCCAAACAGGGTCGTCCCATGAATTTATAAAATTTTTGATGGCCCTGGATGAAATTAAATAATGGGGTCTTTTAATAAGGAATTCTATATATAAAGTGTCATCGTTTATAAGATATAATGCAATTAGTTATCTAAACGTTCTAACATATTATTAATTTAATATATTTTCTCATCTAGATACTTTTTTTTTGTGAAAAATATGTGTACACATGCATATAATTATTAACGGGACTAATTTTGAGGCCCTTAAAAATTTTGAGGTCCTAAGCGATTGCTCACATTGCACACCCTCAAAGACGGCCCTGCATCCAAACTTAAATACAGTACGTGTAAACCAAGTTCATTGTACACAAATAAAAATTCCCATAACGAGAATGGGCCATTTAGTCCGACGAGGACTCTTACGACCACGTTGGCCGCCATAAATGTTGCTGATCTTATCACGTGGGCCCACATGATTAGCCTACCCATCCTATGTTTTCAACATATTAATTACTAATTAATCTCTTGATTTATCACTATTTTTATGAGTTGACCAAACTGTAGACCGTATATATTGATCTTTATTTACTATCTATCTACAATAATGCTTTTCGTTGAAACCTTTCATCTCCAATAAAGGACCCGGCATCTACTCTTATTTAATCTAGGCGAACTTGGTTTGTTCAAAGTTTGTTTGGTCAGTATAAAATGAGATCATTTAGACTAGATACTTACATACCAATATAGACAATAATGGAAGCGATCAAGCAGGTTCTAAAGAGATCGGGTGCACGAAAATTAAAACTTATATTATAGTATAATATAAGGGTATGCATTTTTCGGACCGGGTACAATTAGAAAAATCGGAGTTTTTCTTATGAAAATTACGCTACAAAACATTATTTCATCGGGGACTCGTGACACCGTGGGACACTCTAGTTCCGTCTATATGTATAGATATTAGATTATTAGTGAATACCTTCCAAAATTATTGTAAAACACTAACAAAGTAGCATTTAAGTAAAACTACAAATTAGACCTTTAACTTCTAGTTTTGGCGATTAATTAGTGTTTTATTTTGTTTTGTCAATAATAATTTAGTTAATAGTGGGCAACTATTTTGACTTATCTATCTTACCTATTCAATATGCAAGACATCCTTATTGACTGTACACCCTCTAAACAATGACAAACANTTTTCGGACCGGGTACAATTAGAAAAATCGGAGTTTTTCTTATGAAAATTACGCTACAAAACATTATTTCATCGGGGACTCGTGACACCGTGGGACACTCTAGTTCCGTCTATATGTATAGATATTAGATTATTAGTGAATACCTTCCAAAATTATTGTAAAACACTAACAAAGTAGCATTTAAGTAAAACTACAAATTAGACCTTTAACTTCTAGTTTTGGCGATTAATTAGTGTTTTATTTTGTTTTGTCAATAATAATTTAGTTAATAGTGGGCAACTATTTTGACTTATCTATCTTACCTATTCAATATGCAAGACATCCTTATTGACTGTACACCCTCTAAACAATGACAAACAGGATGAAAATAATGTAACATTGTTTCCTCTATTTCACTATCCTTTTATGACATAAGAAACATTGATTAGTAATGTAAAGAAACCAGAAATTAGGATGTCGCGTGTTGCGACATAGTCAATTTAAGTTTTAAATTATTTTTGATATATATATATATATATATATATATATATATATATATATATATATATATATATATATATTTCTTTTTGTATATGATGCGGTGCGGAGAAGCCATTATGTCACATTAGTTGGGCAATTTTAAATGGTGAATAATGATATGTAAGTTTAAGGTTTTCTGGTGGTACAGTTGTATTTTAAATAAATTGCTAGCTAAAAAGTTTAAATTCTATATAAAAACATTGATACTAAAAGGTACTTCGATTAAAAAACAAAAGTCGACGGAGATAATATGTAAATAACCTTAATATAAATTGATAAAAACATTGAACAATCAAAACCAAATTGAGATGATGACATTACATCATCAACTTCACCCTCATCATTTAACGCATTGGTCTCTCGGAGCCTGAATTTCTTTTTCCTCAAACGACGTGAATATTACTGAAACTTGAAATGGGTCATGCATAATTCACCAATCAGCGTTTGAAATCCATACGCTTATGACCTTGCTATAAATGCTTTTGCTATGGATTCTCATCCGGACTTAGTTTAGCAGAATAAGTGGAAACAATCTGATCGAGCGGTTCACCTTCCGTTTGAAATGGCATAACAGATTTTTTCTAAATTTCTCTTTGCAAACTTGGATCCATTTGGTACCCAATTTCGCGGCATTTATGTTTTTTTAGGTTTTCAGCCAATTAGCCACAAATATCGTAAAGTATGTTCAAATGGAACATTGTTGTCTTTAATTAAAGCGGAGGATGACGTTGAAGCCCTTCTTCTGATGATACCTCTGCTATGGACTTTATTCTTGAACTCGTGAGTAGTATCCTTGAAGATGACCGCATGATGACGAAGTTTGATAAAATACAATCCCGTGATTTAAGCTTTACTTTGTGACTAGAATGTTGCGACCAACTTGTGACTTAAACAAGTACACAATCTCGAGAGAAACTCCCAAAATGAAGACTTAATAACCTCGAATAATTTCTTACATTCTATTTTAATATTGATAATCCAGTGGAGTTAACCAAGCTTAAAAGTAGCTATTAACTAATTTATAAGTTTGAGGTCGTCTCCTAATCGAACTCAAGTTGATTTCTGAATATGTCACCTTTGTCGAGTTTGAGTTTTGCTCGTCATTTTAAAATAAAAAACATGATGTGGGAAGCATGCGTATCATTGCGTTAGGTCGTAACAATTTTAAAAGACAAGTTTGCCACGGTTGACTTTTTTCCCCCTTTATATATTTAGTTTTAGGTGGATCCAAATCATAACTTTATTTCTAACAAAATTTTGAACTGAAAACAAGATTCAAGAGATAAAGATGGCGTTGAAAGTATATTGTGATCGAATGTCACAACCATCTCGTGCTGTTCTCCTCTTCTGCAAGTAATTTTACTATTTTAGTTCCTTCACTTTTGTCATGATTTATTATCTGGCCGGGTAGCAAGTACTAAAGATTTGGTATTTATTTGGGCGTTCAACTTCTTTCTTGGTATAGTGTGTTCTTGCTTCTTGCCTTCTTGATCTTTTTATTATTTTCTAAAAGATGGTATAGTGTATTAGTGTTAATCTAATTTTGTTTAATAGACATGTTTGTTTGTTTCATTAAGATGTTTTAGGTCTGAATTTGACTACCACATCTTACTGGTAAGAGGTGGCTAGAAAGTCTAAATCTGAACGAAATAATGTTGTTTGTTTTTGTATAATTTTCTGACTGATTTTAAGTGCTCGTTTCTGCAATTTAATTATTAAACCAACGCAATGCGATAATAGTAACTTATGTAAATATGAAACAAGACCTTTTATCATAAATATAACATAGTTAATAAACCATCAAATATATTATATTAACATAATTCTTCAATCTCTTATAGAGTAAGAGGCAATAAGACAAACCCTCCACCTCTTATTGAGTAAGATGTAATATGTCTGACCGTGTCTGACTCAAAAGAAAAAAAAAAACAAACAACACTAATGTCTGACCGCCTCTTAACCTCTGACTCGGTAAGAGTAAGATGCTAGTAAGACATTTTTTCAAAAAACAAACACACATTAAATTACAAAAACAATTTTGTTGGAAAAGGCTTACGTGTGAATAATGGAACAGAATTAGAAAATTTGTAAGAATAAAATAACACACTTGTAGTTCAGTTACGTAGATGAGACATGAAGTACAAGACTATTTTATGGTTTAATCCTTTAGTTTTAATAGGTTGCTAAAAGATATACGTGATTCATGTTGAATCTGTGTTTCTTATATATCTTTTTGGATGTTATTTGAAGGATAAATGGGATAGAATTTGAGGAAATTCGTATAGATGTTATCAATAACAAGCATTTGACTCCTGAATACAAAGGTATGTTTGATAACAGCTGCATTAATATTGTATCGAATTGTGCTTATGGAGTTGAAAATTTATAAGATGTGAATATTCATAAGAATCTTGTTTCATGCAGCAATAAATCCAATGTGTCAACTTCCAGCAATAGTTAATGGAGGATTTAAGCTATTTGAGAGGTTCATTCTTTGACTTCCTTTGTTTTGAAGTTTAAATTGAGGATAACTCTCACATCTTTATTGTTACACGTCACCCGAACACGATTCAAGTAACTCGTGTATCAAGATGGGTTTGGCGGGCTACAATTTTAACCCAATATAAGGTTATCGTAAATAAAATTCGAATAGGTTTGTGCACGACTAGTTTAACTCAAACACAACCAATTTTTTAAACTGTTTATATGGGTCAACCCACTTTAACCCAACCATGTACATGTATTTTTGTATGGGCAACTTCTACCCCTAACTGACCTTAACACAAGATAATGATTGAGAAATTTCTTTATTGCCGCGCATAATTCTTTATGACAAATGACCCATGAATACAAGACAATGTTTGGCAATAGATTTAATAGATTGTTTGTGATTTGCAGTCATGCTATTCTTATCTATCTCTCTTGTGCATTTCCAGAAATAGCTAGTCACTGGTGAGCAAGTCTTCCTGTTTATCAGTATAAGCACTAGACAAATCTGAACTTTATTTACCACCATAGTTTGTAACATTTGTAATATTATTCTTTTCATAGGTATCCTACTGATATTTCAAAAAGATCTAAGATTCATTCTATCTTAGATTGGCATCATACCAATTTACGACGTGGTACAGGTAACAACTATATTAAAAAATTTCAATTTTCCTAATGGTTTTTTGTAGAAGTCAAAGACAAAAAAGAACTTGTATTAGATTACTAAACTTCGGGAATTATTGGAGATTAATAAAAATAAACGGGCGAAACTCTAAGTACTAAACAGGCCCTAAACAACGAGGTCCAAATGACAACACCAAGTTCGAACGAAACAAACCACGGTATATATGCCTTTAAGCCCTTCTTTGTGACTTAAAAAATTCGAACAAAGTAACAAACCACAGTATATATGCCTTTAGCCCTTCTTCGTGACTTGTAAACCACAGTATATAGATTTCTTCCCCCATGATGGTTATGATTTATCAGGAGCATCATGAAGACATGAACATGTGTAGGCCCAAATTTCTTTCCGTGAAGAAGATGTTGAATATCAAAAACTCTCTTGTAATCACCCTCTTTATTATCTCGCTTTAAGTGAGAGAAGAGTTTGGTGAAATTGCTTATGATAAGATTTTATTATGCAAGACACACCTCACTAGCAAAGACTAGTGGGGGTATATATGGTTTAACCTAAAACGAAACAATATATATCAAACCAATCCAAACGTATCAGTCTAACCTTTCAAACCAGGTTAAATCACAATAAATCTAAACCTAATGACTAATTTGGTTACATTTAATCCGGTTAGATACCATGTAAGTATTCAAAGACAAAACTAAAATCTTATTATATGAATTCCTAAACTATTAGGATTACAAGTAGGGATGGAGCTTGAACTGTAAAAAATTTTATTTTACTTATATGCGGGGTCTAGATGACATAATTTTTATATGGATTCATTTGGTTCCAAATGATAAAATAATTTATTTTTTTCACTTGATTTATGAACAAAATACATTAAATACAAAAAATTTTGGAAGGGCCAGGCCCACCCCTGCCCTGATAATCCTTCGTCCATGATTACAAGAATTTAAATAGAAAATCACCAGACGGAAACCTATGTACTAAGCGGGCCTAAACCAACGAGCTTTAAGCTTTATTAAAGTAATAGTTTTATCATATACTTTAGTTTGTATTTTGTGCTTTCAGTCGGACTTATTTTCAACACTATCGTGGGACCACTAAAAGGCCTCCCTCCAAACCATGAAGCAGCGAAGGATGGTGAGAAGTTACTTGTGAAGTCTTTGTCTATGTTAGAGAACTTTTGGCTTGAAGATGGACGGTTTTTGGTTGGAAGTTCTCAACCATCGATAGCAGATATAAGTTTAGTTTGTGAAATCATGCAACTTGAGGTACCAATTTAATTATTTAACATGTTATATTTCATGTTTCTAAGTTGAAGGTTTGATATTTCTCTTTTAGTTTTGCATCATGACAAAATGTTTTATGTGTTTAGCTTTTGAGTAAGAAAGATCATGATCGGATATTAAGCCCTTACAAGAAAGTTGTTCAGTGGATTGAAGATATAAAGGGTGAAATTACACCTCATTTTGATGAAGTTCACGAGGTTCTTTTTAATGTCCAGAAAAGAATTCGTGAGCAAACACAATCTGGTTGAAAAGGAATTGAAGGCAAAGTTGTGAGTTGTGAAATCATGACATATTACTGGGTTGATTATCTGTACTGAAATCTGAAATGTTGTTATATTCTTGTGTATGTAATCATGGTAACAATTTTATAATAAGAAATGAGGGATATTACTAAAGTTAATCATACATGTAGTCAGTTCATTCCGAGACCTGTTGTAGAGAATCTATCAAAACCAGTTTTTCATGGGGTCTCTAGGGGGGAGGGGGGTTGGCTCTCCATGTGAAAATCATATCGAGACCGGTTTTTAGCTGTATACCCGGTCCTAAAATCAATATCGAAACCTATTTATGAATGTTTCACCAGTCTTGTTTTACATACGCATATATACCGGTTTTCTATCAATAAACCGGTCTCTATTACTTTTTATAAAAAAATAAAATTTCTGAATTTTTCCAGTTTCCAGCAACACACAAACAAATTTTGATCCATAAATTACCAAATACATCATAAATTTAACTAATAAACCATAAACGTCATTACATACATTCCAGAATTTAACGTAGATGATAACGATTTCTAACACTAAACGTATATGTTCCAAAATGCCTTCGACAAAAAAGTAGTTCGTACATATCATCTTAACTTAAATACTTGAACGTACAAATGCCTAAAACAAAAGACAACGACATAACCAACAACTATCTATCAATAATGTTAATCAAATTGGACATAACTGATACCACTTTTCGACAATGTATCGTCTTCAATCTGATTCATGGAGAACGGACGATTGTTGTGTCAAGGGATCTACATGCAAAAAAGGTATACAATATATGTTGAGAGTTGTAACAGAAAACAAAATTTCTAGAAGAAGAAAAAATGCTATGGATTTTTTTTTATTTTTTTTATTTTTTTTCTCTAAAATAATACTCAATCCAATAATAAGCACTCACATCCTAAATGAAACAATATGTTATAAAAGTAGTTTCAAATGGGGAGAATCCAAGATTAACCTCTAATAGGTTAATATCGGACGGGTGTTAAACTGTATATTTATCTATGGTTTTTACTTAGTTTTACTATATGGATGTTATAAGAATATATGCTTGCTCAAAAATAATTGGAAATAATACCTTACTTAAAGAATATATGCCATTTGAAGAAGATTGGAAGAACAAGTTTTTTTTTTTGTCTTTTGCGGAAAGGCTTCAATTTGTTGCCTCTATTTTATCTTCTATGCATATCTATTGGGCTTCTGTGCTTATTCTTCCTTCTCGTATTTTTCATGAACATGAACAATTAATGAGGGGATTCTTGTGGTGCCAAGGTGAGATGAAGAAAGGTAGGGGTGAAAATGAGATGAGCCGCTCGTAAAAAGTTCGAGATTGGATTGGTAAAAAGCTCGAACGAGCCGAAAACAAGTTCGAGCCCGAGTTCGAGCCTGAGTTTGGGCTCGTTTAATAATCGAGATCGAGCCCGAGCTTTATATATAAAGCTCGATTAGGCTCGCGAGCCTAAACGAGCCCTAAAAATATATTCGTATATTTATTTTCTATACATATAACCATGATTAAACGAGTTTAAAAAAGTAAACGGGCTCGAGCCTAGTGTGATTAACGAGCTTTCGAGCTTACTTCATTCAACATGTTACATAAGTTAGCCGAGCTCGAGCTTTTGAAAATTTTCATGAGCCGAGCTCGAGCTCAAAATATGAGGCTCGAAACGAGCTCGAGCCCGAACTCGAGCTTTATATATAAACGAGCCGAGCTCGAGCTCTGGCAGGCTTGGGCTCGGTTCGCTTCGTTTCCAACCCTAATGAAAGGTAAGGTAAAACTGGCGTGGGAAACAGTGTGTAAGCCTAAATCTGAAGGTGGATTAGATCTTAGATAGCTTGATGATTTCAATGTATCACTTATGGCTACTCATATTTGGAGTATCTTGACTCGTAAAGAGTCTTTATAGGTCAAATGGATTCATGCATACAAGCTGGGGGGGGGGGGTTAGTTTTTGGGATGTTCCATGTACGACTGATATGAGTTTGGGATGGTAAAAGTTATTACAGATTCGTTATACCATTCGTTCGTTTATATGGCACAAGATTTACAATGGTAAGTCTACTTCTATGTTGTTTGATACATGGAATGACTTGTACCATCTTAAACGTGTGTTGACTAATAGGATTATAACATGCTCTGGTTTTTCCCTTAATGATTCGGTTTATGATCTTATTGACAATGGCACTTGGAGATGGCCTCCGGATTGGTTTACAGAATTATCTCAAGTACACGTTCTCTTTTTACACGACGATCGTGATGATGAGTTATTTTGGCGTGATATACAAGGGAACTTGAGACCTTTCTTGGTGTCTCTTGCATGGGATTCTATTTGGTTGAGGGATAATGAGATTAATTGGCTTCATATTGTATGGTTTCCTCATTGTATTCCAAAGCATACGCTCCTTTTGTGGCTTGTAATAAACCAAAAGGTGAAGATGCAAGATTTATCGAGGAAATGGAATGTTGGTCCGGAGACCAACATAAACCTGCTTCGGTGTCCGTTTTGCGATGTAGTCCCAGATTCACATAACCATTTATTCTTTGAAATTCCATTTTCCATGCAGGTTTGGTTTAAAGTTTGTGTTCTCTCTGGTATGCACGCTATACCCCCAATAATGGTTGATGTGGTTTCGTATCTCATTCCAATCTCCAAAGGAAGATATTTGTTTAGTGCTATTTCAAGATTACTTCTTGCTGCTATGACTTATTATATCTGGCAAGAACGAAATGATAGATTGTTTAAAAAGAAGTCAAGGACCGCCACACAACTGTTTGAGGTTATTGTTTCTACTGGTCGTTCGAAGCTGGTGTCATTTCGATTTTGGAAAGTCTCGCCTCGTGCTCAGCTGTTAATTTATACATGGAAGATCCCTTCACATTTGACTTAACTGGATGATCCCACTCATTGTTAGCAGTATGGTGGATTATTATGGTTATGGCTTGTCTGCATATTTGGCGTTACTGGTTTTGGGAGTTCCATTTTAGAGATGTACTCTTTTTTTCTTCACCAAGGTTTTCTCATTGGGTTTTACTTGAGAAGGTTTTTTAAGGAAGTAGTCTCATTTGGTATATCTTATGCTTCCTATATGTTGCTACTTGGTTGTCTTGAAGGTGTTTGTATTGACGCATGGATTTCTCCTATATGGTTGTCTCAAGCTTTTTGGTTTATTGGTTATTTAGTATGCAGCTATAGTTGTAAGTGTTTATGGCATGTCATAAACATCTTTTTACAGGTGTTTATCAAGTTTTTGCTTGAGGTTAATGTGGTATTTCAGCCACATTCCCATTCGTACTCAATTTTTTTTTTGGTGATTAATATTTTTCCGAGGTAACCTTTGCTAAAAAAAATATTTTGTTCGACACACATGATTTCCGCAAATGACCCAACACATATGAAAGAAGATTCAAAGAAACCAATTAGCTTCAAAACTCTAAGAAAATAAAAGATAATCTAGTATTGAGTAAATAATAATTTGAGATCTAAAGATGTATGTTAATAACAATTAAGGGTGAATCACTCCAAAACCGGACGGACCGACCAAGACCGGACCGGACGGAGACGAGAACTCGAAAAACATAGAGGAGACCGGATCGAATGTGGTGCTCGGTCTCGGTCCGGTCCCGGGTCCGGTCGCTCTTCGGTCGGTCGTCAATTAATGCAAATATTTGGCAAGTTATTTCGGGTTTTTGGTCGGTCCGGACCGGACCGAACCGGACCGACCGGACCGAGGACCGAATTAGCCTAAAATCTTGGACCGAGGACCGGACCGAATGTGGTCGGTCCGGTCCGGTTCGGTCCGGTCCGGTCGGTTTTGTCGGTCGGTCCGGTCCATCCGGTCCGTTTGCTCAGCCCTAAATACAATTGATGAATAAAATTTATTTAGGGTGGAACCGGAATCCGGGAATGGTTTCATCTATGATAAAGGTGTTTGTCACAAAAAATTTAGTTTGGGGAATGGAATTAGTATCTAAATATCGGCCATACATCAAAGTCACCAAGGGGGTGAGAATTGATAGTTGATACTTGGGCCATATTTTTTCTCACCTTTTTATATCACAAAAAAAGTTTGCCTCTCATTTTTATATGCTCATCCTTGTCGTTTTTTATTATATTTTTGGTTTTTATTGTTTTATATTGCTACCAAAATTTAATGAAAAGGGTAAAAGTCATATTGTGTTAAAAAAAATAAGATACCCCATTTCAGACACTACTTTACAAACCAAAGAATAAACTTGGTATGATTCAATTTACTCATATCTATTGTCATTCCACTTTATTTCGAAACCCTTATCCATTGTGATTCATTAGTGTATACCAAAACAACCCCTTAATACCATTGATGAACAAGATGTATCTAATACTTTTGAAATTTGTATTTAAAAGTTAGATAAAAGTTGAGTAGGTTGTTGTATGTTTAAGATGACATTGCATGATTATTGGCTATTAAATTCCTATTTCAAGTCTGCAGCTGCGGGGGATGGATTTCAAAAGTTTAAAGAGACCGTTTTTTTTTTTTTTTTTTTTTTTTTTTTTTTTTTTTTTAAATAACCGTTCTCCAATAAAAAATGATATCCAGCCCTCTTTCTTATCCTTCAGTCGGTCTTATTTAACTTTTTATATACCAATTTTCAGAGGATTAACCGGTCTTTTATTGTTTCTTGGATCAAGACCGGTGTTTTCTGTAAGAACTGGTCTAGATTATTTTTGAAAGGTGTATTTCAGGTTTTGAGACCTGTTTCTTTAGTATCAGGCATGAAGCTTCTTTTTGTAGTAGTGATATGACACATTTTGATATGTCATACTAAATGTGATAATGTGCCTTTGATTTATTTTAATGAGACACTCTATATGTATATTGAAACAATCTTTAAAAGTTGATAACATATAATGAGACAAAAAATAATTCACGTATCATATTGGTACATTAATGAAAATACATTTCTGTTTATCAAGGCTCTTAATATCGAGATCCCACTATGGATCTTTGATGCGGTCGCGATGTGTCGTTGCGGTATAGTAGTATTTATGCTACTTCAAGTTTTAAATTTATATTTAGCCAACTTATCAGTAACACACACACCTAACGAGCAGTGTACCCGGTCAGTATGAATATAATGGTAAGTAGAGTGTCGATCACTAAGAGTGGAACGCATTATCTAGTTAACCTAATCAGTATTTTAATATCCTAAGTTAGTTTTACAGTCTAATCTAAAGAAAGGGGGTTCAGCCTGAGAGACTGGCACAGATTGGTTGTATTAAACAGTAAATTAAAACTAATGAGCACGAATCAGCGAATAGCAAACACGTACACAGATATATAATTAGAAGCAGAAGAAGGCTTGTCCTAATAGTTAAGTAGTTTGTCACTTGTTTTATTGCTAGTTCTATATGAAGTGTTTTGCAGTTATTCCTTTCTCGTTGGATCATTATCGGCGAGTAAACCCTTAATGATTACTTATGATTATCCTATTTATCTAAAGACATCAGCTAAATAGGCGAGGAACAGGTATGGTAGCCCAGAAGACTCAGCTAAACACAGAGGTAATCAAAGCACTAATATAATTCACCAAAGACATCATCATATAGACTTTAATTGATGGGAAAGCAATATTAAGGGGTCCGGTCTGGTGGCCGATTTGAGCTCATCTATCCTGATGAATTAAAGTGTACTATTACAATAAAACAAAACTACTTAATGAATTAAATACTTGCAGGACCTTCTTACAGCTCTAATATCTTCGATTTGGGGGTGTCTTGTGATGCTTCTTCGATTGAGTTCGTCTCTTTAGGGTTATGGTGCACACAAAATTCGTCTAGGTCTTGGGGTATTTATAGTTTCTGTTTGAGGGTTCGATGCGGCGCATCGAGTAAGTAGATGCGGCGCATTGACTTAACTTCGCGTGGGGTCAAAGATTAATTTATTCTGGAATATTCGTACAACGTCTTCAGATGCGGCGTAACTTGAATCTTTATGCGGCGCATGTCCTTCAGTGTCTTGGATTGTTTCTGGTGAAGTCTTGATAGTGATACGCCGTATGTCAGAATGCGGCGTATCTGGAGTAGAACGAGCTTGATCTTCTTCGTTGACCAAAGTTTCATAAGCGGTGCATGATAGAATTCCATGCGGCGCATTCTTCAAAGTCAGGCAATGGTGTTCGAATTCATCTAAGTATGATATTGCGGCGTATCTGTTGATAGAGATACGGCGCATCTTCTGGATTTCAGTAGACTTTTGACATCTTGCTTGTTTTGCTCCATAATTCGTCCAAAATCGCCAAGTTTCACAAATTGCTTGTTTTTACCTGAGAATTACTAAAGTAAACAATTAAGTATCGATTCTCATAGATAATGTAATAAAACAAGTCAAATAAATAGGATAAATGATGACAATAATATGTACTTATTTGATGTCATCAATCTTGCAAGATCGGAATCGTAAGATTGGAACGAGATTAGAGGATCCTACTTAAATGTTCAAATGTTTTATATCTCTAAAAATTCGTATACAAAGCTGATTGAATAACAAATTCATTAAGAAAGAAAGGTTCTCAAATTTATAATAATATGAAAATGCATCGTAATATTTTAAAATACTAAAACAGTAAACCGGTGATTGGTTACCCTGAATCTTTTAATCATAAAATATCTTTAATTTAACAAAGTTCATTCATTTATTGTTTATTAGTTAGTTAATTCAAGGGAGGTAGGATTGAATCGGATCGAGATCCTATGATCTTATAGTAAGATCGAGATCCAACTTAAGATCCTATACTTTTTAAGATCTTATGAAGGATCAAATCGTTTTTGCTTAGTGGAATCGTAAAATCGGAAGGTATTAAGAACTAGATAGAGATATTAACATTTATACTTTTTTATAACCTAACCCTATTATAATATTGTGTTCATAAAACTTGTGAGCCTTATTAAACTAGTGTCGTTTTGGACTTTTACCTAGTGTATACGGCTTAATACCAATATTATCTTACTGAGTCAAGCCAACCTTTATGATATCAAGTGTGTTAATAATAACGTTGATTGATTTTATTTGCAATATTTTATTGCTTATAACCAAAAGAAACAGTTATGAAAAATGTTATGTTTTGGAAACGTTGATTTAAAAAGTCAAAATTTTTCATAATATCTAAAAGATCAAAGAATTTGTGCACCCAATTGCGATATTACGCGACCAATGTACATCATATAAATATCTCCTTCGGCCACACAAGATTGAGGTTGTTTATCAATATGGTCCAGCAGATGTCAAAACCAACGCAAAAGTGAGATGATCATCTTAGTCGCGCATATATCTCATGAGTCGAATATATTTCTAAGTAGCTTTTTGTAACAACGTGTGTCCAATTTTTACTTGAAAGCCCAGTATACCAATTAGAACCGCAAAATCCTTAGAGCACAAGGTATGATAACAGACCAAAACCACCGCTTTTTAGTCTACCTCAACGAACTTTAGTATTCTCTCTTTTATCACTCACACACCAAAATACGCTTCACTCAAGCCATAAACACCTCTTTTGAGACCCACCATTTTATTATTTTTTTTTCTTTTTTTTTTCAAACATTCCTTTTGTCTTTTCACCCCTTCAACGCATGTTAGTATGCTGCTTGGGGCTTAGCGATGTTGGAAGTGCTTGGGACCCGGTTATCTAAAGCGACGTCGGATTGGCATTGAATTTGAGTTACGATACCGTGCGCTCTTAACTTTTCCAATAATTCAATTTCTTTTTTCTTTTATTTTACCTTTTTCTCTTAGTAATTATTTCTAGTAATTTTTTAAAATAATGATGTGGAAAATGAAAAATATGCTTCATCATTGCTTTGTCCGAAAAAGTCAAAACTATTAAATGTTGTAATCCCCTTAACTGATTTCATTGATCTCATTCGAATATATACAAAGTGCATGTCGTATGCTACAAGACATAAAATGGGTTGGGCTAATAACTAATATAATGACAATGGACTACTAATCAAACAATACTAACAGTGATTAATAATACTCGGCTAATACACCTTCGCAGTTTAAGTAGGAGACCTTCGAACGTTCAAATTGGAGCGAAGATCCATAAATAATGCAGCAGGAAGACCTTTAGTAAATATATCAGCATACTGAAAACGAGACGGAACATGAAGCACAAGAACTTGTCTCGAAGCAACATAATCACGAACGAAATGAATGTCAATCTCAATGTGTTTCGTACGTTGATGTTGAACTGGATTGGCAGAAAAATATAAGGCACTAACATTATCACAATATACAATAGTAGCAGTAGATAAAGGAGCATGCAACTCGTGTAGCAGATTTCAAACCCAAGCAGTTTCCGCCACTACATTAGCAACACCACGATACTCGGCCTTAGCACTCGACCGAAACAACGTCACCTGACGTTTAGCAAACCAAGACAACAGATTGTCACCAAGAAAAACATAGTAACCCGAGGTAGATCGGCGAGTGACCAGGCAACCTGCCCAATCTACATCCGTATAAGCAATAAGCTGAGCAGTAAAGGAAACATGCAGCTGAAGAGCATGATTAATTATACCACGAACATAGCATAAGATACGCTTCAAAGCAGTGAAATGAGGTTCACGAGGGTCATGCATATAAAGACACACCTGCTGAACCGCATATGAAATATCCGGCCGAGTAGAGGTAAGATACTGAAGTGCACCAGCTAGGCTACGATATAATGTAGGATCACCAAAAGGGTCACCATCAGGTCCAAGTTTGGACTCTGTATCTACAGGAGTGCAGCACGCATTACAGTGCTGCATATGAGCTCTCTCAAGAATTTCCTCAGCAAACTTAGACTGCAATAAAAACGTGCAAGACGAAGTCCGAGTAGCAGAAATAACAAGAAAATAATTAAGAGAGCCAAGATTCGTCATTGCAAACTTGCCATGAAGAGCATTAATAATGTGATGTAAAAATGCTATAGAAGAAGCAGTTAAAATAATATCATCCACATATAGTAATAGGTAAGTCGTGTTAGAGCCCCTATTAAACACAAAAAGGGACGCATCGGTTTTGCTATGCTGAAAACCAATACGAGTAACAAAGCTTGCAAACCGCTGAAACAAAGCCCGAGGGGTTTGCTTAAGCCCATATAAGGATCGCTGTAAGTTACAAACATAATCTGGTCTAGCGGGATCTACAAACCGAGGCAGCTGATGCATGTAAATCGTCTCTGATAAATGACCATGAAGAAAAGCATTCTTCACATCAAGCTGGTGAATAGGCCAATCATGAGACAATGAGAGGCTCAAGACAATGCGAATAGTAGCCGGCTTAACCATGGGGCTAAAATTCTCATCACAATCAATCCCCTGCTGCTCACTGCGACTATTTGGTACAAGTCGCGCTTTATATATGCTTAACGAACCATCAGCATGAAACTTGTACCTGGAAAGCCACATAGAACGAACAATATTCACATTACCAGGACGAGGCACAAGCACCCATGTATCGTTAGTAACTAATGCATTTTATTCATCTAACATTGCCTGTTTCCACTGAGGATCACGAAGAGCATGAACATGGGAACGAGGAAGGGGAGACACTGTGGTGACATGACAATTCATACGCTCGAGAGGTTTAGAAATACCGGCTTTAGCACGTGTGACTATGTGATGAGCGTTGACGTTTGGAGTGGGCATATTGGGCTACAATATTGGCTATATCGGGTGGTAGGTGGCGTCTGTGTATTAGGCTGTATGATGAGCTAGAGCGGTGTGTTGTTGGGCTGTTAAGTAGTGGTGATAGTTGCATGTGTATCGAGCTGGGTGATGGGCTCGTGAGTAGCAGGCTGGAAAGTGGGCTCAAGAATTAGTGGATGAGGCAAAGGGTGGTTGTTAGCCACTAGTGTGGTGGGTTGAATTGGTAAGGGTATAGTGGTTAGTGTATCCAAGAAATCATAGTTTGGAGAGGTGTACTCATGGAGTGGTGCAAAAGGGAAAATATCCTCATCAAAGCGAACATGTCTAGATAAAATTATTTTATTTGAGGACAAGTCTAGACATCTATAGCCATGGTGATTGGCAGGGTAACCAAGAAACACACAAAGAGTGGATTGTGGTTGAAGTTTATGCGCCACAGTGATATAAGGATAACATAGGCACCTGAAGACACTTAAATTGTCATAAGGTGGAGGGTGGTTGTAAATTTTAGTGAATGGTACTTCATTTTGAATGGCAGTGGAGGGAAGAATGTTTAACACGTAAGCAGCCATGTTGAGTGCTTCCACCCAATAGGAGGGAGGCATATGAGCTTGAAAAGCAAGGTTCGGATAAGGTTATTGGTGGTGCGTAACATGCGTTCAGATTTGCCATTTTGTTGCGATGTGTGCGGGCAAGAAAAACAAAATTGAATTCCGGTTTTGCGAAACAAATCATGAAAGCGGGCATTGTCATATTCACCCCCATGATCACATTGTAAAGCTTTATATCTATTCCAAATTGTTTATTTACATAAGCATGAAAAGTAATAAAATGATCATACAAGTCAGACTTTTTAAGTAATGGATAAACCCAAACAAAATGTGAAAAGTGATCCAAGAATATAGCATAATATTTAATATCACTCTCACTTGGAACAGGGGATGTCCATACATCCGCGTGGATAATGTCAAAATAGATGCAACATTCGACTCCGAAGTATAAAATGGAAGCTTAATTTGTTTACCTAGTTGACACGCATGACATAAAGCGGATGACTTTGACCTATTACAAGAAAGGAAATTACTATACTCTAAATGACGAAGCACATCTTTACCGAGATGCCCGAGGCGTCTGTGCCACGTAGTATGACTGAATGAAAGCAAAGAAAAAGGAGAGTGTGTGGATGACTGTTACGTAACCAGGTAAAGGTCCGCTGTGCTATCACAATGTAGAAGAAGTCTGCCCATCTGGTAATCCTTTGTAGAAAAACCATAAGCATCAAACTCAACAGAAACGTCATTATCACGAGTAAATTTGTGAATAGAAATTAAATTTTTAATTATGTGAGGTGTGACAAGTATATGATTAAGCTGCAGTGGTTTATGAGAAGTGTACAATAGGCTATGTCCAGTATGTGTAACAGGTATAGATTGACCGTTTCCAACATACACGGATGGATAAATGCATGAATCACTAACAGAATTGAGAATACCTGCATTGTCAGCTAAGTGAAAGGATGCACTAGTATCCATGTTCAAATCAGGATCCTGAAAAGTCATCGTCTAAAAAGCTTGAGGAAGCAAAGTGACCTTGACTAAAGTGAGCTGGGAACCGAGTAAGCATACTGCCCGGGTTATAGTACCACCTGATTGTCGTATCTGATTACCAAAAACAGGTTGCGAAAATGGCTGGGCCTGGTGAACCGAAGGAGCAGCAGTGACCATATGGGCCTGAGGAGCTTGTTGGGCCTGTGTAGTGGGCTGAGCTTGAGATGCAAGTGGCAGTTGTAAAGGAGATGGGAGCTGGGCCTGCTGTGCATGCAACTGATAACCAGGTATCCCCATATTGTGCTGAAAAGGCCCAAAGGCATATTGGAAATATAAGTATGGGTTAACACAACCCATACCTTGCATACAATACGGGATATAATTTACCGAGGGTGGATATGAAGTCTGGGCTGGCACGAACGTTTGAGAAGACCCCTGAGCAGTATTATGAGACACACGAGGAGGGTAGGACCCTGTTGGTTTGCTTGTGGAGGTCGCACCAGTGTTGTTCGAGTGAGGCTTGGATTCATTAGGGACATGGACAAACTTACACCGAGAGGCATACGTGCATGAACCTCATTGAAAATTCCTGCATAGTTCACCTCCCGAATGTGGCAAGTTTCCAGGCTTTGGAGCAGTGGTGTTAGCGACAAGCACAGTAGGGGAGGAAGAGTTTGCTTGAGTTGATGAAAAAACTTGGGATTGTTGCACCATATCTGTTTCTTCCGAAAGTACCATTGATCTCACTTGATCGAACGTGGGTAGAGTTTCCCCACGCACAATTTTAGGAAACTTAGCCCGAAGACCGTAAATAGCATAAGTGACAAGGCTCGAATCACTTACCACGGACGTGAGATTAGCAAGGGGATCGCCTTCGACTTGATCTCCTGAAAATAATCATTAACCGAAAAAGTTCCAATGGCCATATTTCAGATCTCATTATCGAGTTGGATAACTCGAGCAGCTTTGTTGTCATGAAAAAGATTCTGAAGTTTCTTCCAAACTTCGTGAGCCGTAGTACTATCATCTATGACCATATCAACTAATTTAGGTGATATGGTGGAATACATCCATATATGGTTTTAGGTGGATCCACTCAGAAAACTTGAGGACATATAATACTCCTTAACTGATCTTGAGGCTGTGATACCATATTAAATGTTGTAATCCCCCTTAACTAATTTGATTGATCTCATTCGAATATATACAAAGTGCATGGCGTATGCTACAGGACATATAATGGGTTGGGCTAATAACTAATATCATGACAATGGGTTACAAATCAAACAATACTAACAATGATTAATAATACTCGGCTAATAAAACAAATGTCCTGCAGGGTTGACTTCTTATTTGTATATATGGTTAGGTGGATCCACTCAGAAAACTTCATTTCTAATAATATCAAAACTGATAACAAAGAATTGAGAGAGAGACAAAGATGGCGTTGAAAGTATATGCTGATCGAATGTCTCCACCATCTCGTGCTGTTCTCCTCTTCTGCAAGTAACTTTTACTATTTTACTGTATTTTTTTTTATGTTCTTGGGTCTTGCTTCTCGGGTCACCTTTATTACTTAATAATATAATATATCTTTGTGATTCATGTTGAATATGTGTTTCTTAAGGATTTTTGTTGGATGTTATTTGAAGGGTAAATGGGATTGAGTTCGAGGAAATACTACTAGACATCATGCAAAACAAGCACACAACCCCTGAATATAAAGGTTTGTTTGCTACCAACTGCAATCATTCGATCTTTAGTAGTAAAGTTCTTGGTTATGTATGAATTAGTAAATCATTAGTGACACATACTAAATATTTCCATGGATCTTGTTTAATGCAGAAATAAATCCAATGTATAAACTTCCTGCAATAGTTGATGGAGAATTTAAGCTGTTTGAGAGGTTCTTTCCTTTTAAGTTTGTTTCTTTTAATTAAAAGTTAAGCAACATTTTGAGACTTGTGACGGTAACCTGTATACATATAGTCCCAAACACGATGTCAACCGAACCCTTAAATTTGTGGGTCAACTGCTTAACCACTATCAAGCTGAAACAAACCGTTACTAAACAGGGGCGGGTCAACCTGTTTAGGTCCTGAAACCGACCCAACCTAACCCGCTTAATATTGGTCTTGGGAATTGCCACCTACTTTAGACAAACTAACACCTATGTTACATTGACACGGGTACGGGTATCCGATATTGGTACGGATCCGAGTGTCGGATACGTCATCCAAAAAAATTTAGGACACGGGGACACCGTCCTAACTTTGGACTCGGGTACGGATACGGCAATAATTTATTAAATTCATACATATCTTTTAACATAAGCATAAATATTTTAGCATTTAATATCTTACATACAAAATACATTTTGATTAAAAAAAAAAAAAAGTTACATATAAAACTTTGGGAAGCTACCTCTTGGGAAGCCAAATCAATTAATTAATTACAACTACCAAACCAAAGTACATGAACTGTATATATTTGTATTACTGTATACGAGGAATTAAATAAGAAAAAAGAAAAACACACTCTCTCTCTTCATTTCATCTTCTTCCTCATTTTCATACTTTCATCTTCTTCCTCATGCTTCAATGGTCTCTGACTCTCTGCAACCAGCCAACCAGTCAACCACCGATGAAAAGGGGTGTAGCCGGATCCGATGATCCGATGGCGTGTCCGGACCGGATTTCATACCGGGATCCGTGTCGCGTCGTATCGACACTGGTATTCCGGCCATTCCACCGTGTCCGGGTAACATAGACTAACACTAATACAATTTGGGAGATACTGATTGTATACTATATTGTCGCGCAGCAGTTTTATGTGATAAACTGACCTTGAAATGTGAAATACTTTGTGATAGGTTTAATAAATATGTTTGTGATTTACAGTCATGCAATTCTTATCTATCTCTCTTGTGCATTTTTGGGAGTGCCTAGTCACTGGTGAGTCTATTTTCTTCTACCATATCTGCAAGCAAACTAGCAGCATAAACTTTAGTTACCACCCTTTTTCTTTTTTTATAGTATTTGAAATCTTATTATCTCCATATAGGTATCCTAGTGATCTTTCTAAAAGATCTAAGCTTCATTCTGTTCTAGATTGGCATCATACCAATTTACATCGCGGTTTAGGTGACAACTATATCTAAATATTCCCTTTTCCTATTGGTTTTTGTGACCCGATAATCTTAATTCATTGCTTGTATTATATTAGTTTAAACTTAAAGAACCAAAGATGTTAGAAATAAACTTAATAACTAACTTGTTAGTTAAATCGGTTGGAAACCAAACCGAAGGGTTGCAATGGTTGAATCACAACGATTCATCCTTATATATATGTAAACATATGTAACGTTTAAAGGTTAATCATTATTAGACAAATTTTACTTATTCATTCATTTGCAACTTAATAATATATCGATCTAGTAAGAAAGTTTGGGACAACAATTGGCATCAAGAGCAAGGATTAACACAACGAAACAAAAATCTGTTTCGACATCAAAATCATATTAACGTGAAGCCAAGTACAAGGACGCAGATAAGAAGAAGAACAACACGTTTTTCTTTTTAGCGAGAAACAAGTTTTCTGTTTTTCTTTATCTTCCAAAGAAAAACAAAACAATTTTGAATAAGAACAAGCGTAGAAGAGATAGTGCACGATCTGTTTTGCGTAGGAGTTGCAAACGTATAACATCAAGCGTTATTGGTGTCGAGGAAGAAATTGGAGACTTTGTGTGAATACCGGTTGAAAACATACACAAAGGAAGAGACGTTGTTGTGAAGGAAAGCGTATACGAAGAATAGAAGGAGTACTCAAAGGAGAGCGTGTGGAGTTTTGTGTTGGTACGACACAAAAACAACAACAACGACAGCAGAAAGCAAGCGAAGGACTGCCTTGTTTTCATTGGAACAAAAATCATAAACAAAGGGACGTTTTTTGATTTAGCGTGGTTTACCAAGGTGTGGTAACAAAGAATTGTGTGTAGGAAAACTTAGAGATTTCAACGAGACCGAGATCAAGTACAACACACAAAGGGAAAACAACGTGTAGTGTGGTATTAGGAGATTTTTGTTTTGTTAGTGTCGAACACATAAAACTCGACAACCCAACAAAAAGAGGCCGAGACTTTGGTGGTGATTTTTTCAAGAAGGACTTTGAAGACAAGACAAGGAGGCCGTGAACATTAATTGTTTTAGTTTCATTGGGCACAAAAATAACAACAACAATTCGACAAGAAGAAGAAAAGGAACCGTGGTGTTTTTGTTTTTTGATCCGAATCAAAACAGAAACGAGACAACAAAGAAAAATCCGAGAGTTTTTTTTTGGTTAAAACTTGGAGTCGAATAGAGTTTAAAAGGCAACGAGGCAAAAGATCAAAAAAGAATAAAGTGGGAATAAAGTTTCAAGCGTTGGTGATTGTTTACTAACGAGGCAAAGGATACGGAATACAAACTTGTATTCATATTGATAACGAGATCACAAGTAACAAAATTCATCTTTTGGATTTCATTATAAATAGAAGAGTATAGATATATTTAGTTTATACTATTAGGAAATCCCGATAACTATTATTGATCCCGTGGTATTAAGATTCCCAAAAACTATATATATTCCTACAATAGAAAGATACCATACTAGAAAGAATAAATACCTTACGCATTAAAAGGTGAAGATAATAAATACCTATAAGATGACTACCGAGGATATGTCTAACAACAATAACACAAATATAGTGAAACCCTTAACACCTATTGCACAATACCAATGCCCTAAGTTAAAAAAAAAATACAAATTACACGGTATGGGCTATACAAATAAAAGTTATACTAGAAGCACATGGTTTGTGGGAAGCAATAGATCCTAAGGAAAACACAGAAGTAGATGATAAGAAAAACAAGGAAACAATGGCCTTGTTATATCAAGCGTTGACTGAGGATGTAATTCTACAAGTAGCAAGTTGTAAGACGGCCAAGGAATTATGGAATACGTTAAAGAAAAGACACGTTGGAGAAGAAAGAGTGCAGCAAGCACGGCTACAATCATTGATGATTGGATTTAACTCACTTCAGATGAAGGAAGATGAGACGGTGGATGCATTTGCAGACAAGTTAAACGGCTATGTCACGAAGGCAAAGGAACTAGGGAAAACATTAGATGAATCACTTATAGTTAGAAAACTATTAGACTCCACACCTGACAGATTCATTCAGATAGTAGCATCCATAGAACAAACTAGTGATCTAGACGACATTACCCTAGATGAGATCACTGGAAAACTCAAGGTGTTTTAGGAAAGGATAAGACTCCGGAAGGGAGGTCAAGTTGAAAGCCAGGAGAATTTACTATTCTCACACGGTGAACACTCAGGAAGAGGAAAGCGATTTAGTAAACGCGGAGGTAGATCAAACTATTCACGAGGAAACTGGCGGAATAATAAAAACATAAATAACTCACAAGAAGGAAACTCAAATCATAAGGGAAACCCTAATAAGAATACAAATAAGAAGGATTTGAGTAATTTAAGATGTTTTAAGTGTGACAAACTTGGACATTTTATGAGTAAATGTAGAGTAAAATCAACAGCTCAGGAACAATCGAACCTTATCTTAAAAGATGATGAACCATCACTGTTAATGACTATGCACGAAACCGAACACGAGGAAGTGTTGTTGAATGAAGGCCAAATTCAACCAGGGAAATATGCTTCAAAGGACGAAAGCATATGGTATTTAGATAATGGTGCAAGTAACCATATGACGGGTGATTCGTTGTGTTTTTGTGTCAAAACGATATATCAAAAATACCAACAAAGTGAGGTCAATGTTATCATGAGGACAACAAGACGTGGAGAAATACAAGTAAACCCTTCGTGAAAAGGATTACCTCGTAAACTCGTGCAATGTGATATTTTTAAGACCGGGAAAGTGATTTCCCGGGTCGTATCCCAACGAGGAGTAAATGGAAAGTAACGAGAAAAGATCGAGATTAAAATCTTGTATGTTTGGTTGAGAAAGGTTATTTGGTTTTGTTTGTACGTTAAATTAACGGAATTTGGAAATTAACAAACGTAAATGAAAATAAATCAACCTAAGGGGAACAAAAGGCAAATGGCAAACTAGGGTAATCCTAAAACACTACGGGAATCAAAATTAGGTATCGGGAATCCTAAAACACACGTTAACAAATAAACGTGACGTTTATTTAAGATAAACGTCAACGTACAAATAAAAGCGTGAAATTATTGCTACACAAGTCCTACGGGTTCATAAACAATTTTCTAACGCACTAAAAGACAAAAGAAAATTTTAGAAAAAAAGAAAATTAATTATTTAACAAAAATCCTATTTATAATGAATTAAAAACTAAATAATACTAATTAAATCAAAATAAATACTAAAACTATAGAAATAAATCTGAAACTTTTCTGAAAATTAGATGAACTTAAAACTAACCTAAGAAAAATACAAATGTAAAATAAGCAGTTTCAAATAAGCAGAAAACAAGCTACTAAAGTTAAATAAGCAAAACAAGTGAAGAAAGGTTATCTAATAAATTGTGTGAAGAGTAACTGAGAAGTCCCTAGGGTGCAGTGGTATTGGTGTGTTGTGTAAGGCTTTGGATGCAAGAGGTCAGGGGTTCGACCCCCACCTTTTGCAATTTTTGTCAAACATTTTTTTTTCAAATTTTCTTTTTGTAAAGATGATTATCAAGTAAAAATAAGCAAATTTACAAAACCAACTTTTTTTTTACAAATGACAATTAAACTCTGCACAAGCTTATTTGCTTATCAGTTAACACAAAGGCTTCACAAGTGATTATTGAGATTTCAAAGGCTAGGCATAAGTTACAAGCTACACCTAAATAAGCTAAAACTAATTGTGAAATGATTAAACAACACAAATAAGCTGTAAAACACTAATCTTACAAGCTTAAACAAGCTGAAACATAAATCAATCAAGTTCAGTTTTGTATGCATCAACAGACATGGGTCTAAAAGGCCAAGAAAACGGGAAAAAATAAGCAAGCATATAAGCAAATAAAGGGAAACTAAAAGCACTACTATCAACACAACCTAAGTGGATATTAAAAGCAACAAGAATCAAAGAACATGCTCAAGAAATGACCAAGTTATGGTCAAGTGAAAAACGGGTCAGAAAGCACAACTTGGGCGCAGGGCAGATTTCAGGCTATCTATAAGCAAGTGAGAGAAGTCCCAAAATGCAAAGTAAGATAACCTGGATGACAATTAGACTACTAACTAATTATAAATCCAAAATCTAAACCTAAAGCATATTATAGCTAACCTAGAATTGAAAGTCAAAGTACTTGGGAGGCTGCAAGGGCTGCTGCTGCAGCAGGCTTACAAAGTGGGTCAAAAGGTGATTTTGAGCAAGGATTAAAGCATGTACATGAATAAGCTACTGTATATAGGCTGGAAACAAATGAAGATTAGCTACCAGGTAACACAAAGAATCAAGCATAATGGAATTAAGTCAAAGCTAAAGAAAAGTAAAATGAAGGATTAAAAGGGCTAGTGGAGGTGTTTTAGGGTCTGACATGTAGAAGCAGGTTCAGATTAGTAAATTGGGTAGAAAAATGGATGCAAGCAGGTTATAATTTGAACGCATAGTTTTGAAAATATGAAAATGCAATCATAAGAGCAACTAAGAACAACTAAGAAAAACTAAACTCTAAGAGTTCAACCCTAAGCCAGGAAAATCAGTACTCACCAATGAGGTTTTGCAAATCAAGAGTTTAGCTATGAGACTCATGTTAAATACCAAAAACACCTTTAAACTACTGGCTTACACTGAATCGAAGCTTCTGAAATTGGATTGAATCATCACAAATGACTAAAACTTGAACTTTGTTGCAGTGCCAAACACTCCTTATAGGAGGGCTGGGGAATTTATAAAACTAAACGACCTTGTTTAAGACCAAAATTCTTAAAAGCAAATGTTGAAACAACTTAAAGCAGTATGAAAAGCAGTTTGAATTAAACTTAAGCAGTAGGAATAAGCTATACAACAATATGAATTGAGCAGGTCTACATAAAAAAAAACTTAAACTTTCATTGAATTGAATTAAAGAGTACAAAAGATTTTAAGAAACTAAAGATACTGGAAACTAAAACTAAAACCTACTACTCGACTGCCCTTGAGGCTTACATATCTCAATCTATTTATACTACCAATTCTAGGGTTTCTTGGCCTCTTCTTGTCCTCTTCTGCCTTCAACAGGTTGTGTTTGTTGTGTGAGAGGATTGGTGAGTTGTCCAACACTTGTGTTTCTTTGGAGCTAATCACAGCCCTTGGATTGAATTTTGGCGCCCAAGATAGTTGGTGGATTGCCAGCTTGACATGGTATCTTGTGACTCTTTTATTGGAGGACGTGAGATGGGGAGCTTTTGAGATCTTGGGAAGGTGGAGGAGTGTAGCAGAGGAATGGCATGGAGGTGGGGATGATGTCTGGTGGGTAAAGCAGAGAGGTGGAAGAAGATGGGGGTTTGTGGTTTGACTGGGTCAAAGGACACGTTTTATTATTAAACGTAGAAGGGTTTTGGGAGATGTTGGGCCAAGGGTGGTGATGGGCCAAGGAAATTATGGGTTTATTTGATTTGGATTGGTTTTTGGAGTTGGATTTTGGTTTATAATACAACTTGAGTCCGTTTGGTTTTGTAGAATTATTAAGCCCAAGGACCAAGTTTGCCATTTCTGAAAATTAAGAACCAATCCTGCCATCTTTCCAAAGTTATTTCTAAGGGCCATAATTGCCAATCTATCATTCCTGAAGGACCAGTGTTGATTTTTCTTCAAAATAAATATCCAGGGGCCAATTCTGACATTTTCTGATAGTTGAGGGACTAATTTTGACATTTCTGCATAGTTGCTCCATTTTTTCGTCTGTTTTCAATCCTTTGTACCTGAAACACGCAAAAACACACTCCAAGGATATTTGTGACATTATATGACCGTTTTTAAGTATTTTTGGTTGTTTTGACTCAGAAAATGGAAGAAAAGATATGTGTAAAATGACACATATCAACGGGAACTAAGAGTCATTTTAAGGATATAGATGAAAGCATAACAGGACGAGTACGTTTTGGAGATGGATCATATGTACAGATAAAGGGAAAAGGCTCTATATTGTTAGGTTGTAGAAACCAGGAACTAAAGGTAGTATCGGATGTATATTATATACTGTTGGATCGTTATACTCTGACCAAACTACTTTATTATAGCTTGTCTAAGGTTTAGCAGTCTTGGATAAATCCTAAACTACTAATGATGAAACACTGAATTACTCTATTAAGTATGCGGAATTACTTAACAAAGCTAAGAAGAATTATAACAACTTAAACACTTTATATTAATCAAACTTTGAACCTGCTAATTGTACAGATTCACAAACAACCCTAATATAGCTAATATCGAACTTTAGCTTTTCTCTAAAAGTATTCGTATCTCTAATAATGACCTAGGGATCCTTTTCTAGGTACAAGGAATACCCTAGTCGGTTTACAATACTTGAACGACAAGTATACAAACTCTAACTTTAGAATATTCTAGATTATACATAATATTCCTAATCTAATCTTCAGTCTTTATCTTCAAGCAGTACTTTGACTTTATCAACGAGCAGTACTTTGATCACAAGCAGTACTTTGACTTTAAACACTTTAGCAGCACTTTGGTCTTCAGCAGCACTTTGATCTTTTATACCCTAACAATCCTCCCCTAACTTGAATTCTACTTGTTTGAGTTCAAGTTTCCATGTGTAAGCTTTGTCTTCAAGGAAAGGTTGTCTTCTTTGAAAGTTATACTCGTTATTTTGTTATCATCAGCATAAAGTATCTGCAATCTTTATCAGCAACAATCTTTTTGTCTTTACAGCATCTTAATCTCTTCTCAGCTTCTCAGCAACATAAGGTACATCAAATCATATTCAGTTTCATACTATTCTCATCACTTCCAGGTGTGTAAACTCCTGTGAGAGGTGAATCATTGAAAATTAATGGATTT
>LBNU01035082.1:2149-13475 GCA_014162995.1 Artemisia annua
AAGCATATATATATATATATATATATATATATATATATATATATATATATGCTTTTCTAGCAAACTACACTAGATAATACTAAGTTGCCAACTCGAGGTCTCTTAGACTTGCTTGGGACACAAAAGGTTTGTGATGATTTTATTTGGAGATGGGAAGCATAAGCATAAAGTTTAGTTGTTTGATGGAGAAGGGTATGGAGCGGAAGAGGTGGATCTCACGATGTTGTATCGTGCTAAGGGAGGTATGGGATGAGGACGAGTAAGAAGATATTCGATCCAAGAAATATCTTCAATTAAGTAGAGGATTTGTTTTTGGAGGAAGATGCAACAAGGGCAATAATGGGTGTGGTTGGTAACTTGATCCAAGTTGAGAGAATGGGGAAGGCAATTTGCATAGGGTGATGATGGAGGTTGCCCTTTGTTGCGTTGTGCAAGTTGCATAGTAAAGAGATCACTTAGATCATGGATTTGGTTGATTTCTTCAAGGAATTTTTTCTTTTCCTTGGCAATGTGGAGTGAATCATTTGGTTGATATGGATGAGGTGGATTTGTGTAGTTGGAAGTGAAGTTATTGCATGTGTAGTTTGATGATTGACCAAATTGATATGGATCATTGTAGTTGGATGGAGGTTGAGATGTGTAGCTTGGGATGAAGGAGGATGCTTGGCGAATGTTGTATGATTTGTAGAGTGGTTCAAAGGAGTGTCCTTGTGGATTTGGAGTGTAGTCGGGGAAGTAAGTGGTTGGAGGTGTTGGTTGATTTTCAACTTCATTGGTTGTGATGGTATTGTTTCGAGGGCTTGTTTTTCTTCGCCAAACGGGCTTTTCGGTCATCCTTGCTAGCCTTGAGGCTTTGGATTTTGGTTTGTTGGGAGAAGTCATGTTTGGATGGATGAGCAAGGATTTGTGATGAAGAGGGGTATTTATAGTGTGATGATTATGTGTTTATGGAAGGATAATGTGTGTTGGATTGGCTAGACAAAATGTGTTTGTGTATTTAGGGAAGTGGAGAATCAAAATAGGGTGAAATGGCTAAAAAGCATAAAGCAAATAGTGAACCTCGTCCATCAGGTGNGAAGAGGGGTATTTATAGTGTGATGATTATGTGTTTATGGAAGGATAATGTGTGTTGGATTGGCTAGACAAAATGTGTTTGTGTATTTAGGGAAGTGGAGAATCAAAATAGGGTGAAATGGCTAAAAAGCATAAAGCAAATAGTGAACCTCGTCCATCAGGTGGCCGGCCCCCTTAAACATAGGCCGGCCCCTTTAAATTTAAGGGGACCGCCCTTCGTATTTAAGGGGGCCGCCCAGGCTCTGGTTCACAGTTTGCCAGAAAAGGGGTTTTTGACAGAATTTTTCAGAAAGAGTTTTGTTTTGAGGTTTGGTTTTGGGCAAGTCCAACTCTTTAGGCAATTATCCATGTATTATCTTAATGAAATATTCATGAAAAGTATATAGGTAGGCAAATAAACATGTAATATAATCACAACTAAGCATGCATGCAAAAAACAATAAAATAACTATCTTAGTGCAAGGGCAAAGGCAACTAATGAGTGAGAGACTAGTGATGGAACAAATGTGATAATGTAATTCTTGACATTGTTCTAGTGTGTGCCTATACGAAACAAATATGGACTTAAGATCGTTTTGACTCCTATAGAAGGAAAAAAAACAAATTTTCCTAAGAAACGATCCTTGATCTCCTTGATTTAGCTTTGCTCACTTCTAAGTGTCATGTATATGTATATATTGGATTATATATATAGATAACTAGAGTGAGACTATTATGCATGGTTTGATAGAAAAACGTTTTTATCATTATTCAACAATGAGTTTTCCTAAATGTGAGAAAGATTTTAAAAATTGAATTGGGGTTTCCTTTGAGAACATATTTATGCAAAACAAAATATCTCAATTCCTGGTTTTGTGCAAAACAGAATCCTAGACTCAGGCTTGTGGAAAAAGAGAAAACTTCAGTTTCTGTTGCTCAGATGGCCGGCCCCCTTAAAGTGAGGCCAGTCCCCTTAAGTTTAAGGGGGCCACCCATATAACTTTAAGGGGTCCGCCCATCTGACACAAAAAAAATTTCAGAACTTTGATATTTCAGAAAGTTTTAAGTATTCTAAGAATTCAATAAATTTGCTCCATCATTCCTAATCCTAAACGCAAGTGGTTAAATAATTCACGCTTAAGTGGTTTAGTAAATATATCGGCAATGTTATCTTCCGAAGCTACCTTTTCTATTGTTATATTTCCTTTTTGAACATTATCACGAAGGAAGTGGTGACGTATTTCTATATGTTTAGTGCAAGAATGTTGTACGGGATTCTTACTTAAATCTATAGCTCCTTTATTATCGCACATTATAGGAACATTTTCTAACCTAACGCCATAGTCTACGAGAGCTTGTTTCATCCATAGAGCTTGTTGACATGCCTTTTCAGCGCCTATGTATTCGGCTTCGATGGTAGAAATAGCAAGTGCGGTTTGCTTCTTCGAAAACCAAGATGTTAGACAACATCCCATAAACGTGCAAATACCGCTAGTGCTTTTTCGATCCACGTAGTCTCCCGCATGATCCGAATCCGCATAGACAATAGTTTCTATTCCGGATCCCTTAGGATACCATAATCCTAAGTGTATAGTACCCTTAATGTATCGGAAGATACGCTTAACCGCTTCTAGGTGAGAGGTTTTGGGATCCTCTTGAAAGAGGGTACAAAGGCCTACATTAAACATGATATCGGGTCTACTTGCCGTTAAGTATAGTAAACTACCTATCATTCCTCTATACTTAGTGTTGCCTACGGACTCACCTTCTTCATCTCTTGTGAGTTTGATTTCTGTAGACATGGGTGTCTTAAGTGGCTTAGAGTCTTCTAGTCCAAATTTCTTAAGCATTTCCTTAATATACTTAGATTGATTAAAAAATATTCCATCTTCTAATTGTTTTATTTGTAATCCTAAGAAGAAGTTTATCTCTCCCATCATACTCATTTCAAACTCATCATGCATGATTTTGGCAAATTCATNTCACCTTCTTCATCTCTTGTGAGTTTGATTTCTGTAGACATGGGTGTCTTAAGTGGCTTAGAGTCTTCTAGTCCAAATTTCTTAAGCATTTCCTTAATATACTTAGATTGATTAAAAAATATTCCATCTTCTAATTGTTTTATTTGTAATCCTAAGAAGAAGTTTATCTCTCCCATCATACTCATTTCAAACTCATCATGCATGATTTTGGCAAATTCATCACACAATTCTTGACAAGTTGATCCAAATATAATGTCGTCGATATATATTTGAACAATGATGATATTTGGGTCACTTCTTTTAGTGAAGAGAGTGTTATCTACCATTCCCATGGAATAATTATGTTTCACAAGAAAAGCTTTTAATCTATTGTACCAAGCCTTTGGAGCTTGTTTTAGACCATATAGTGCTTTCTTTAGTTTGTAAACATAATCAGGTTTTGCGAAGTCAATAAATCCTGGAGGTTGTGCCACATAAACCTCCTCATTGATAAAACCGTTGAGGAATGCACTCTTCACATCCATTTGGTATAACTTAAAATCTAGGGCACAAGCGTAAGCTAGGAGTATTCTAATGGATTCAAGTCTAGCTACCGGAGCATAGGTTTTGTCATAATCAATTCCTTCTTGTTGATTATAGCCTTGGGTGACTAACCTAGCTTTATTCCTAGTTACTATTCCGTTCTCATCTAATTTATTTCTAAATACCCATTTGGTTCCTATTATGGTCATATTCCTAGGATTTGGAACTAGTTTCCAAACATCATTTATTTTAAATTGATTTAATTCTTTTGCATAGCCATAATCCAACTTTCATCCTTTAAGGCTTCATTTATATCCCTAGGTTCTATTGTTGACAGAAAGCAAAAGAAATTACTTTTGTCTTGAGCTTGTGATCTAAGTGTTCTTTGATTCAAGTCACCTATGATGTTATCTAATGGATGTGATTTTGTTTCCTTAATATTTACAATCTCATTTTATTCTAATGTTTCTACTTCATTATTATTTCCTAAGGGCTTACTTCTACTAACCTCAATAGCTTCTTCCTCAATCACATCATCATCTTCTAATGGTAATGTTTTAGGTGGTGGAGGAGTTTCATCAAATGTTACATTTAAGGATTCTTCTACTTTCACGGTGTGTTTATTTAAAATTATATATGACTTACTATTTTGTGAATATCCTAGAAAAACTCCTTCATATGACTTAGGGTCGAACTTAGTAAGGTAATCTTTTGTATTAAAGATGATGCATTTACTTCCGAATACTCTAAAGTAGCCTATATTTGGTTTTCTACCTCTTAATAACTCATAAGGAGTTTTTCCTAATATTCGTCTAATAGAAACCCTATTAAGTATATAAGTTGATGTATCTATGGCGTGACACCAAAACTTTTGTGAGATAGATTGCTCATTTAGCATTGTTCTACTCATTTCTTGTAGAGACCTATTTTTCCTTTCTACTACTCCATTTGATTGAGGAGTATGAGGAGTGGAAAAGTTGTGAGATATTCCATTTAAATCACAATATTTCCAAATTGTACTTCGTTATCAAATTCCCTACCATGGTCCGTCCTAATTGATATTATAGAGCATCCTAACTTATTTTGTATCATTTTACTAAATGTCTCAAATTTCTCAAAGGCTTCGGTTTTATCACTTAAGAACCTAGTCCACGTGTATCGTGAATAGTCGTCTACTATAACTAAGGTGTAATGGTTGCCACCGTAGCTCCGCTCCGCGGATGGGACAAAGAGATCCATGTGAAGTAACTCTAAGCACCTAGTAGTGGAAACCATATTTTTAGCTTTGTGACTAGCATGTGCTTGTTTTTCAATTTTACAAGCGTCACAAAAATGTTTATCATATCTTAGACTAGGCAAGTTTCTAACTAGTTCCTTAGAGACTAAAGATTGTATTTGTTGCATGTTCGCGTGACATAATCGCCTATGCCACAAGGTGGAAATTTCATCTAGAGTTGCTAAGCATATCCTATCTCCCGGTTTGTCTCCTAGTTTCATAACGTATACACCTCCTTTCCTAATTCCTCTACCTATGACTTTCTCATCCTTAACTATTTCACTATCTTTATNATTTGTTGCATGTTCGCGTGACATAATCGCCTATGCCACAAGGTGGAAATTTCATCTAGAGTTGCTAAGCATATCCTATCTCCCGGTTTGTCTCCTAGTTTCATAACGTATACACCTCCTTTCCTAATTCCTCTACCTATGACTTTCTCATCCTTAACTATTTCACTATCTTTATCGGTAAAGGTAAGCTTACACTTATTATCACATATTTAGCCTATACTAAGCAAGTTACATGTTACATTATCTACATGTTCAACATTATCAATAGTTAGTGAGTCTTGAGAGATCATACCTTTGCCTATGATTTTTCCATGACAGTCGCTACCAAAAATAACATTACCTCCGTTATATGCCTTGTTTGTAGAAAATAGCTTGCGATTCCCGGTCATGTGTCTTGAGCATCCACTATCCTTTATCCACTCATCGGGCTTCAAATCTATTCCTAGACATATCTCGTTAGATGCTTGAGCAACGAAGCAATTGTGCTTAGCCTTTTTGTCTTCGTCACTAAATCTTCTCCTTCGGGTTGTTTTTCTTTTATCTTGTGCTCTTTGTCGCTTTTTAAGAACACTCTTGAATTCTTTAACAACCTTTGCATATTCTTTGTCTTCACTTTCGGAACTAGAATTGTCATCGTCACTAAGTTCCTTATCGATCGTTATCTTTTTACAACCTTCTTGTTTGCTCTTGACGTGACTCATGGATTTTCAGCATCATTACCGTCATACAAAAGATTTGAACTAGTAGCACTTGTACTCATTTCAACTAAATATTTATCTGCTATACTTTCATTTTTTACTATTTTGTATGCAATATTTTCTTTGACATGACATTCCTCTTGATGAAAGTTTAAAAGTCTTTTCCACATATCATTTGCCATTTTACAAAAAAATATTCTTTCGTATTCAATTCTTGGTAAAGCTTTGTATATAATTATTTTAGCCTTATTATTTTTATCTAGCATTCTTTCGAAACAATTATCTTGTTTTTCAAAAATTGCTTTTATTGGTTGAAAATCACCAATTGAAATGACATGCCAAAGATAATCATCTATTGATTTCACATAACTTTCGAATCGATATTTCCATTCAAGAAAACTTATATTTTCAAGATATGGTGGTTTAAATATCATGTTCCCTTCTAAATATTTTTCCGATTCCATAGATCGATTTCAAGTTTTAAAATACAATATATTTTAAAAATCTTGTTTGACCTGGCTCTGATACCAATTGTGGAAAACTAGAAAGGGAGGTTGAATAGTTTTACGTCTTTTTAATTTTATAAAAACTTAGTTTTTAAAACTTCGATTCTAGTTTTATGTGAGATCAATACTTGCACACTTATAAACACTTATATCTACGAAAGTAAATGATGACAATATAAACAAGTAAGTAAAGAGATAGAGATAGAAAAATTGCACCACAAGACAAAGGATTTATAGTGGTTCGGCTACGAAGCTCCTCTTCGCCCTACTCCACTGCCCGAGCACCTAACTCGAGAGTTTTCTTTACTATGTCAACAAGCTCCCTTATGGCGGAGAAACTTTACACACCTTTGCTTACACCGTTTAACGACACCAAGCAAAATGTCGAGTCCTAATTGTAGCTAGAACCAATCTCACAACTCTTCACAACTTCTACACAACTAGTGCACACCACAACTACTACACTACTTCTCACAACTTTACTACTTCTTCTTCACAACACTACTTCTTCTCAACACTACTTCTTTTTCACTACTTCACTTCACTACTAACACACCTAAATCTACTTATTATAAACAGTCTACACCTTTACAAATAATTTACACAACTACAAAACTATATTCACAAATCCACAATATTTCTTAACTAGATGTCGAGTGAGTATTCTTCTCTTGCACTTTGAATGGTGAGGAATTGAATCACTTGAAATAAAGACTTATAATCTTATGATCAAAGGATTTAGAAGGATGTTTGGAAAGGATTGGGACTGAAAATTTTCCTGCAAAAGGTGAGGAAAAATAGCAGAAATAAGCCAGTATTTATAGGCAAAAGATTCTGACCACAGGAGCGTGCGGGACCCCTTAAAATTAAGGGGGACGCCCTTACAATTAAGGGGGCCGGCCTCTTGTAACGGCCAGATTCTTTGTCCTTTTCGGGTGAAAGTTCATTTGGTGAAAAACTAACTGATTTTGGTTAAAAATTTGAATTCATATATTTGTTATGAATTAAACATTTTCCTTTAATTACCAAAATGGTTTTTCAAAAATATATAAGATGTTTATAACATTTTATAAACTTTGTAGTGTTTAAATAAAATCCCTTTGATCGTAAAATATATTAGACATTTGTTTATTCATATCTTAAGTGATATTGTTGGATGGAATGATATTTGTAAATAAATACTTGTTTACGTAATAATTTTACGTTTAATGTTTTTAAATTTTGTGATCATCAATACGTAGGGATATCGAAAAATATTAATAACGTTTTTATGCATTGTTTAGATCAACAGTTGTCTTTTGGAGGGAATTTATAATATGAAAACATGGTTGGTTTAGGTACGTTTTTGAAGTGTTCTAATAATATTCCAAGTTCAGCTGGGTTTAGAAGGGAAATGGTAGCTGAGACTAGAGAAAGTGGTCACAAGATGCAAAAGAAAACCGTGAAAACACTGTCCCAGATGGCCGGTCCCCTTAATTGTAGGCCAGCCCCCTTAATACTTAAGGGGACCGCCTAGTATAATTAAGGGGGCCGCCCATCTGGTGATTTTCCAGGCGACCAAAACCCAAAAATTTCCAGAAAAGGGTTGATTTTTTAAGTGTGTATTTGCAGCAAGCTCTATTTGGAATATATGCACTAAGAATGATGAAAACTAGCATAAACATATAAGAAAAGTAATCATGCATGCATGTAAACTAATATGTTGCAAGCTAAGTAATCAAAAACATGCCAATAACATGAAATGGATACCAAGATCCTAGCATATAAAAAGATAAAAACCAAGCATAATTCATGTAGCAAGCAATACACAAGATAATAGTCAAGTAATTCCGAATACATCGGACAAATAGCATCCTACATAATTGTCTTAAAACCAAACATCAAAGGCAAATAATCCCATATCCATAACTCTACTTCTTCTTCTCAATAAGCTTCTTGAACATCTTTCCTACGGACTTGAATCTACCTTGAACTTCTTGATGCATTTGTTGAGTCCGGTTGATCAATGATGTTTGTCGTTCGAAGAGGAGTTCATCGGTTCTTTCGTGAGCAAGAGGAACATGATATTCGGTATAATGGAGGTCGGGAAGATTATCAACAAAGGTCGTGGGAGATGGGGTACTAACACGTGATGTGCCTTCCACCTCATCATCATCTCCCCGATGAGAAGTTGAGCCACGAGGAGCGAATGACGTAGAGCGACGAGTTTTGCCCTTGTCACTTCGAGATCGACGAGTACGAGAAAGAGTAAGTGGATGCAAGGTGGGATAAACGAACTCATATATTTCACTCTCAAGATGTGGATAATGTTCCATCACATGACGATTAAGAGAGGAACATCCCATATGGAAGGTTGGCATTTGGAGTGGTTTTGGCGGACATGATGCGATTAACAAAGAGATAAGCCAAATTGTAATTATCTTTGGCAACAACACAATACAACATATGAGCGATGCTAGCCACGAGATGATCACAGTGGCCTCCAATACCAAACACATTCTTACGAATGAGTTCTTCCCAACGCTTCATGTCGGGGCTTAGCTCTTTGAGGAGGATTTGATTTGCATGAATATCGACATTCTTTGATTTGATAACTCGGCTGGTCGTACGACGTTCCAGCTCGAGCATACGACGAATGTCATCAGGAGTGGGAATTTCAGAATAGTATGGACCATCCTAAGGTCAATTTCGTTCAAGAGATTGAAGATCCCATTCGTTTGAATACACGGCTTGGCCGTTGTATGGGCTACCGAGGATTTGGCCGAACTGAGCAAGAGTGAGAGTGATGAATTCATTTTGGATCATAAAAGAGATGAGGAGAAAGCCATAAGTATCGGTTTGCAACGTTACTTGGCTATAGAAGTCTAGAACGAAACGAGGAATGATTGGTTCATTAATTTTGAAAAGGCAATCGAGACGAATGTTGGTCCAACATTCGTTCGATTTGATCGGATTGATAGTAGGAAGGATCAACAATTCTACCGTCGTGAATGTTTCTATTTTCTATAGGACGATAGAAACATGCAACAGCGGGAGACATGCCTGGAGTAGAAGAGACTTTGGGAATGTATTCTTTAGTCTTTGAAACATCACCGACCGTGGCTTTAGGCATTGTCACCTAAACAATATAACAACAAAAATAAAATTAAGACAAAAATAATTATCATGCATAGGTTATATATATATATATATATATATATATATATATATATATATATATATATATATATATATATATATATATATATATATATATATATATATATATATTGTTTTATTCTATGCAGTACCAATATTAGCTACAGTACTTTACAGTACCCTTCTAGACCAATAAAAACCGTTAGATCACTTAATTAATGGATGAGATCGCTTGTGCCTTTAATGTAATTAATTGAAAGATCAAGCCATTATTTAAAATAAATTAAAAAGGTAAAAGGGTAATCTATGTATTCCAATTATCCCAAAAAATGCTGGATTATCTCACTTAACTTCTAATTCCTCCAGAAATCAATAAACCTTTTGCTTGCGAATATTTAGAGAACTAAGGTGCAACTGCTTATATCAGGTTCTTATATGTCAGCCTACAGATTTGGTTGGGTTCGGATGACTGTATGTTGGATATGTGTTTTTCTTACAGGAGTGTTTGTAACTGCTTTTTCGCATCAGTAAGGCCTATGTGTAGAAGAAAGCAGTGCAATTCGATGTTGCTGCCAACAGACCCAAGTTGAACAAGATTGTAGTGATAAGCATGTGTCATTATACTAATATCCAAATTTATTTTCAAGATGTATTTTCACTGACTGCAGCTCTCACATCTTTAGAATTGAACCTATGTAAATACTGATATCCAGATTTTGGATCATATAAAATCCATTCAAAGTGTAATGTTGTATGCATAATGTAACAAGCAAAGAACAAATCATAGCATCATATTTTGTTAAACAAAACGTTACTTGAAACTAAGGAAATTCCACTTTTTTCGCACAACACCCCGCAGCAACGCGCGGGCATACCACCTCGTTGGATACTAAATATGTAAGATAATGATATGGATAATAATAATATTCTTAATAGTGTAAGTGTGTAACTGTATATGAGTTATGACTATGATTTCTAAAATATATACATCTTAATTGTTTTTTTTTTGTTTTTTTTATTTTTTTTATTTTTTTTTAGAAAGACAATATATATTCAAACAACACAAAACAAAATACAAAGAATGGCATCCCCTTAATTAATCAAGGCAATTAAGAAAAAGAGGGACCCGGAAAAGAAAAAGAAACAACACTAGTAATGACTAAGGATACTAACTGCCTAAGGCTAAACTGACACATGAAACTTGAAACATGAAATGGCTTATGGAATGAAACACAACTGGTAAAAGGCCATTAAAGCCATTAATCGAAACAGGCCCACATGAAAAATAGAATTCCATATGAAACCTGGTTCATCAATGACCACTGACACCACAATGAAACTAGATATTCTACTATACTTTGATTCTGACCCACTGAATTGCAGACAAAACATGTAACCACTTGCAGCAGCAACAATGCAGTATTTCCAACACAAACACACTTGCAGCTGATCTTTAAACCAACCTGACTTGCATACACTTGTAGAGACTTGTGACCAATTGCAGATTTCTTTACATTACAGACCTCCCAAACATAATTGTAGCTGGTCTTGAACACATTCCTGACAATAGAAGTTACTGTATCCGAATATTTAGAGGATCTCTCAACCAACGTTGCCAATCTATCTCTTTATATTTATTTGATCTTCGAACAATCCATTCGTAACTTTTTAGTTGAATATCTTGAAATATTTTGTTAGTACTTGATATCTTGTTACCGAACACATGTGCATTTCTTTCTTTCCATATGAAGTAACCGGAAGTCCAAATAACCGCTTGCCAAACTCGAGAAAAGAAGGTAGGTACATTAACGTTTCCGTTTAATGAAAAGAATTCATCAATAGAGAAAGCGTTAACCCC
>LBNU01035084.1:19642-36505 GCA_014162995.1 Artemisia annua
TTTGATCATGAGATGTATTAAGCACTTGTTTATTCATACCTTAAGTGATTAAGTTGGATATAATGATATAAACTAGCTTAATACTTGTTTACGTAGTAATCTTACGTTTAATGATTTTACATTTTGTGATCATCAAAACGTAGAGATATCGAAAAATATAAATAACGTTTTTATGCATTATTTATGTCAACAGGTAGTATGGTGGATTCGCGTACTCCATAACGGTGAACGGAACAGTCAATGGAAAGGTTTCTACGAACAAAGACACAAGGAAAAGATAGACTACGAGAAAGCTAATAAAAAGAAAATAAAAATCTCACTAGATAGGAATCTAATGAGTAGACCCAAAAAAATAAAATTTCAACCAAAGCAATAACTATTCACCGGGCTGCGGCGCCAAAAACTTGATGCGTGGTTTTGCGACCTTACAACAGGTTTTACCTCTCAAGGGATATCAAGAGGCTTACAACCCCACCAGGCAGTGTACCTAACCGATGTAGTATAGTGAAGTGGTAAGTACGGGGGATTGATCGTTCAACTCAAAAAATAGTGTTCGTTAGGATTGAAATTTATCTACTAGGTCTAGAGATGAGGGATGATTCTTTTTGTATTTTTTTTTATGTTTTTTGGAAAGCAAGTAAAATCTCAGGTATTGGAAGAGTGGGCGGAGTTAGTTGCTAGTCAACTAACCCAAGAGCTACTAATTAAACTAATGTGCAAGAAAAGTAAATTAAGGTTCTACAAGAAGAGTGAAGCGTATCTACCTATGATGTATTACTCCTTGCTAGCTATCCAATTCTACCTATTGAATTGCCACACCTTGTTTTAATTGACGGGTGTATTCCTTAATACAATTCATGGGGTGGCGTACATATCTCTCCAATTCTATGAGCTCTTATCTCCTCCTACAACGATGCGTAAAGCACCCAATCATAGGGATTGTAAACAGTGGCTCATGCATTAAATACTACCTTAATAACCTAGTACGCATTAGTTACATGTTTCTTAAGACGTTCAAGCATGTTACCATATAGGAGCTTAGCCAGTTTTCTTAAGCCTAACATTGATGAAACATTCAATCAAAACAAGAAACAATAGGAAGCAAGAATTATAAACTAAACCAACTAGATCTATTGAAGTTGTCACGCCTTAATTGATGGAGATAGACACACATATCAACAAGCCCTAATTGATGGAGATAGACACAAACATCAACTAGAAATCAATAAGATCTAATTAGTTATGCACAAGTTTCACACAATCATAAGTAGACACAAGGTGATTTAGCAAAGCATAATTAATGAAGAGCAATCAACAATAATGATAATTGAAGACATAACATAAGATTGAATCAATAAACAAACCATTAAAAGATGTTTATGGAGTGATTCGGAACCTCTAAGTTGCTGGAAAAACACCTACCCTAACCCTAGAATCGGACTTAGGGTTTGGGGCTTACAAATAATGAAGTTATAATGTTCTATTTATAGGCAACTTTACTGTCGGCAAAGGGTGACGGCGTCAGCCCTAACAAGTGACGGCGTCAGCCCGTCGTTTTCACCAAATCGAAGATTTTTTCGTCCTCTTCGCATGGGCTTTTGAACCACCCAAATCCGAGTTCGTATGAAGATTTTATGGCCAAAACAGTAACAGCTACTCCGCGCGCAAGTTGTGATTGTCTTGTTTAACTTGTGATGGTTCCACTTTGGTTTCTTCTCGTGCAAGCCTTCTTTCTGACGTCGTCACTCTATATCATCTGACGCCGTCAGGTTGAATCCTGACGCCGTCACCTTCAAAAGTCTTCTGGGACGTCTCTTGTTAACTTAAGGCCAGACGGCCTACTTCCAAATACACCTGACGCCGTCAGGTGTAACTTCCTCAAAAGTTCTCTGGAGCGTCACGTTAGGAATTTTCCAACTCCATGATCTTCTCGTGACGGCGTCAGCTTTTAATGCATGATGCCGTCAGGTTGTGTTTCCTGACCTTTTAACATGGCTTTGTTGGTTTATTCGTTCTTGAGCATAAATACGTCCAAAAAGCTCCAAAATGCTTCATATTTCAGAAATCACGTCCCAAGTACCTAAAATGAGAAAAGAAATGATTCAAGGAAATATTTGATCAAATAAATACGATTTAGGGCTTAAATGACCCCCTAAAACGGGTACACTTTTCGTCTTATCATATTCCTTAGATGATATTATGGAAGGTGAACATATAAATGACAAGGATGCTGATACAGAAGGATTTGCTGCAGAAATGGTCGTTCCTGCCTGTAATCTGGTCAACAAGCAAGACACAACCGTATCTTACCAACATTCTGAGGTACGTACGAATAGCTGTTTTGTATAATTTATAGGCTGTAGGTTTTATGTTATAACACGTTATCTGTTTTAAACACAGAATCAAACGGTCAATCGTGAATACGTACATGTTGTTAAACCAAATCAGAAACCTTGTTTATCGAAAGTATTTGCACCCGTCATTGGAAAGCAGATGAAAAGAAGATGACATCACCTAATGTTATCAAGTTTCAATAGGCTATAGCTTATAACAGCTTGAAACGAAAGAAGAAGAAGAAGAGATGTTGTACTGCAGTCAAATCAGAGCCAGTTGATCAACCATCTAATGCTCCATACGTTCCAAAAACAAGGTCAATGACGATTAAGGCGGTTGTTCTATCTCCTATGGTTGCAGAGGTATACCAGTTATAAACCTTATACGCTGTTGAATATGGAATGTGTCCATGTATAACTTGTATTTTCCTAATTTTAGTTTCAGGAAAAGGTGGTCATTTCCCAAAAACCTGTGCCAAATTTCCATAAACCTGTGACAAGGTCGTCTAAACCCAGTATAACGTCCCTCGAACCTTTTCAAGAGGTATCCAACTAATTTTTTGTAACTTTAAATGGATACTAAATTTATTTTTAAATAATGTTTTTTCTATTTTAAGAATGTGAGATATTTATTATAAAATGGTTATTGCTATTCAGGATCTTTCACGACCCATTGCTCGCACAACGGTAAATGTGCCTGAGCATATCAGAATGTTTTTGAAGGAGTTCAAGCCATCCAAGTACTGGTTTCCGTGGGGTCGTTGTGACATTCATGTTGACCGCCGGTTCTGGTTGGCGTTAGCTGGGCTGGACACTTTTAAAAAAGGCCGGTTGTCTGACAATGTACGTAACATAACTACATCCTTGTTTAGTGTTTTGTTATGCGCAATTCTGTATTTAAGTTGGCTATTTCTATTTTGAATGCACAGCACCTTGATTTGTGGGTTAATCTATTGTGGCGTTTTAGACCAAAAAAGGTTGATTGGGCTGTTGTAAGCCCTCATTTCTCTCAAGCTATCCTTGGTGGGGTTTTTCCTACTTACTATTCGGACGGGGTAAGGTACCCAGTTCCATGGAAAGATGTTGAAAGGGTGCGTATGTTTATGCTTATCATAAGTTGTGCATGTCTGTTTTTTTTTATGGTTTACACATACAAATTGTAATATTCAATTGTGTATATCAGGTATTTTTTCCTGTTAATGAACTAGACAAACATTGGTGTTTAGCTGAGCTTCACATCACAACTGTCGTCGTTACATTTTATGACTCGCTTGGATTGGTAAAGTCTAACAGAAGAAGCTGGTGGAGGACCATGAAAAAAGACCTGCCATTGCGTCTGATTTCCTACTTAAATGAGTGCGGTGTTTTGAAGAGTAAAAGCGTATCAATTGATACATATGACATCTCATATGACTTTGCTCGTGTCCCGGGGCAAGGGGGTCTATTTGGAGACTGTGGTGTGTGGGTTTTTATCTGTTTATACAGGCTGTGTCGTAACCAACCACTGGAAGTGCAGGACCCTGTGCAAGGAGCCTTAGCGTACTGTGAACGTATGCTGGACTACTATTGGGAGAACAAGGTTGAAACAAAATGATCTGTAATCGTTGTAGAACAATTGACTTATTTCGCTTCTTTCTGGGCTGTGAACTATCTATCCCTAGACAAACCATGTTCCTGTTTGGCTTGTATGCTGTGAACTATCGTTGATACGAAGCAATTGACTTATTTCGCTTCTTAGTTGTGGTACTGGATGATGTCTTGTATTAACGTATGTCTTGTATTATATTCCTGTTTCCTCTCTTGGCATGTAGGAAGTTGTTAACAAGCTTAGTATTTAACATTCAGCAAACACTTGTTATACATAAACAAGAAACATCCAAAGTACATACAAGTGATAAACAACTAACAACATAACATGTTACTGCATGATACTAACTGCTATTACAAAAGAGATTAACACAACAAGGACACTTATGACAAAGAAGACTTTGTCATAAAATTGCACTTTTGCCTTGATAAAACTCATCTCCTCCTACGGGTGACGGCAATAATTATGATGACGATGATTTTGGCCTCTTTCCTGCACAATTAAAGGTTGCTGGATTTCAAGACTTTTGTCTCAACTAGGTTGTTTATATTTTTGCATAAAATTTTCTGATGTATATTATTTTATGCTAGTTTTGGTTTAGTAGTCTTATGGGTTGTAGCTAGTATCATTTATGGCCTGTCATAAATGATTTGTGGTAGTGTCAAGCGATTGCTTGCGGTTAATGTGGTACTTCAGCCATATTCCATTGTAATTAAACGTTTTTTGGAGTAATATATTTTACCGGGTGGATTACCCTTTACCCCAAAAAAACTCATCTCCTCCTTCATTGTTTCCAACTGGTTGGAAACAGCAGCATCATTTAGGGAACCATGAACAACTTGAGTTGAAATTGCACGCTTTTCCATTTTAAGCAATCTCTTGTTTTCTTCCTTTAACTTGAAGAACAAATCTTTGTAAAATTCATTTGGCAGCTCAACATCTGTAAACCCATAAAACTTACATTTTCTGCCTTGGTCCTACGAAATGAAGGATTTCATTATCTTGTTAAACATACGAACAAGAAAATATATATAAATCATGGCTAAAGAACTTACATAAATGGGACAAGCCTTGAATCTTCTACCAGGATTTCCAGGGGTCCAAGCAATTTGTTCAACAGCTGGTAGTGGTGGTTTGCAATCACAATGTGTAGCACGGATATAGTATTCCATGTCTCTGTCAAATGATCTTGCTGTTGATGAGGATGATGCCATTTAATTAGGGTTTGTATGTGTGAGTGTGAGATGGTGTATGTTAAAGATGTTGTGTTTTTTCCTCTATATTTGTGGTGCACTATTTTTTGGGGCCCACTAGTATGTGAATTGGGCAACTATTGTGTGAAATGGGCAACTAGTTACCTGCACGCATATTGGGTGTTGTATACCATTGACCAAAGACTCCAAACAGTAGTGCAGCTTCCTTTGTACGCTTTGAAATTTACTTTTCCTTAAAATTGACCAAATACAAAAAAATAAAAATTGCACTTTTCTTGTAACTAGTGCTATGAACAAGTCCTAACCATCATAGTTATAACCAGTTAACATGATTGCAACCTATTATAAGCAATTACATACCATTCAAAAAATAATTTCAGCGAAGTCCAACCATCCGTAGCATTAAACCGTTAAAATGTACTTACCTACTAAACACATATGTTTAACCAATCAGACAGGCAGATTGTACCACGATAACACAATAAGTTTTTAGACACATAAAAGACAGCGTTCATTATTTTAGCAAACATGAAATACTGGAACCCCATCATCAGCACCACCTACATAGCGCTTGTCGATACGGACGAGCTTGAGCCGCAACATTCTATGGTCCTACAAAAGCACAATCTTTACCAAATTGGTGCCAGTCCCCCTTCAGTATCAGCAATTCTTCCTTCTTTATGCTGTCATGTTTGATAACTATTTCTGCACGCATCTGAAAACCATTCCCCATCACATTCTGGTGTACAAGTTTCGCTCTTGTGTACTTGCGCAACTGTTCTGTTTCATCGAAATCATATACTAATTTCTGCAAAAAAACAATGTTTACCTTTATATTTTTCCACAACTATATAAAACAAATTGGAGTTATACGTCATTAGGTATTGAATAATACCAGGTCATCTTCCGTAAATCGGGTGTAGATGACGTGGTCCTCATTTTCATGATCGGCATGATGTGCCCAGCTGCAAAGGTGCTCCAACCTCAGGTCTGTTAATAAAAACAAAATTACGAAGGTTAATGAAAAAGATATTCCCATACTCGATCGACAACAATGAAAGGCGTTTCGAAAATGTAGTACCATTTCGATCAGAGGAAAAAATTGGTCTTGGGGGCCTTTTTGGCAACTGAAAACGGATATCTTCTTTGCTCAATCCCAGACCATCTCCTCCTATGACAGCAACCGATAATGTGTATCTTTCCATGTTTGTAAATGCAAGCCTGTGACCAGATTCTATACCAGTAGTCTCAATAAAATCATCCCACCCATCTCCTATGAATCTATTCATTCTGACAGCACGATCCTCATACGGTTTCACCCTCTCATTCTTAACATAGAATATCATATCAGTAGAGTATATTAGTTTGAAGCTCGGTTGCCAGATATCTTGAATAAAATCACCAGAAAGTAACTACATGTACAAACATAAGATTTAAATAGGTATCTGTTCACTATAGTGTAAGCCCTCTATTTTTCTTTATAATATAAAGCACATTTTATAATTACATAAAACTAATCATTTTACCGTTAGGCTACTAGGGTTGTAGGTTGACAAACACCGTATGTAACGCGGGCCTATCATACTCCTGTCATACCCAGCACACTCTGACCCATCTTTTGCATACAATGTAACATAGTAATCATCTTGTCCCTGCTTCACAAAATGAATGTCTGATGTTTGATCAGGAACATTTGCAGAAATAAATGCCTGCCACTGTAAGTCCCATAGAGCCCAGCGATCCTCTTTCTGTTCCACGACCGTCTTGTAACACAACCTGTCGTTGCCTGTCAGGTGCAACACATCATTTTCTGACTTGAAATACTCTTCAAAATAGTCTGGAAGAACCTGCCCCAACATTTTGTATGTAGACGAAAATAAGTTTCATCCTCTAATATTCAATCTTATGTTTAACATGTAACAGATTAATATAAGGATAACGTTGGTTGTTGATTAATTACCATTACCTGTTCACTTGATAAACTGTTGTGCACGTATGGCATTACGAATTGTTGCGCCATCCTGTAAAAGGAACAATACATATGTCAAAAAAAAATGCAATTAAAATAGAGTCGAGTATTGTTTACCATCAACCTACGGAACACTTATACCGTATCCAAATTATTGATTATACTTTAACTTACTCATTAACTTATCCTACACTAATACAATCAAATGTTGGTTAACACATGAAACTTGTATGCCAAAATTGTAATACCCAAATTGATCCCTTAATCTATCAGTTAAATAGACATGACTTATAGATTGACAATACTTTTGCATTCGATATCCCTTACGATATCATTTCTGAGACAGGGATGTGGTATTTAGTTATCTTGAAAAACAAAATCAGGCCTTTTAAGTGATCTACCATACAATCATATAATCTATTTCACTGCCTTAGGTTTCCTAATTTAATTTATAACATTCTGACAATCATCACAAAGTCAGTATCCTTTTGCAATCATCAACATAAGAACTGTTCGATATCACCTATATTAGCATCCTTAACACTTGTATGTTCAAGTTAGTTATGTAGAAAACGGAAACAGGGCTTTTAACAGATGTATTTACAATAAAAAAACAATACAGTAAACGCATCATAGAATCATATAATCTACTTCATTGATGTTCGTTTACTTATTTCATTTCTAATATTACGAATATCATCAAACAACAGTATCTTTATGATAGCGTAAAAAAAACGCAAAATCACGGTGTCATAACACATATTGATGCTCAAAAAAGTAATCTTATTAAAACTATCAGGTGTTGTCTACAGGATTCAAAGTTAACATGACAAAAAAAAAAAAAAAAAAAAAAAAAAAAAAAAAAAAAAAAAAAAAAAAAACATATTATTAACTAACCTTTAAGAACCCTGGCGGATGATATGATTTGACAAAGGAACTGAGAATGTTAGTGTAAGAAGCAAGCCTTTGTAATGTGTCTGCACCCCAAAATCAAGATGGCTAAAAACACTTGATGTTAAAAGCCAACTTGCATGTAAAAAATCTTTCCTACCTATACAAAAAATTAGTTGACATAATGAATATTGTAAGTTACTATTTAACTTACCTTTTCAGTTTTCATTTTGGTTGACATAAATTAAAGGGATAATTTTTTCCGCTTTGGTTTAAACAACACTTTATTTGTTTGGCCAACTCGTAGGTTTTGTTACGTATATATATTATTTGAGATGTGATACATGGACCTAATAAATAGGCCTAATCGTGGGCCTGCCGCATCAATAACTTGTGCGTTTGATAAATGTACAAGTTATTAATGTGGTAGGTCCACGGTTAGACCTATTTATTAAGCCCATCTATCATTTTTGATATTATTTTTTACAAATAATACGTATGTGAAGTGAATCTTGTTAAGCTTGGTTTGTAAAAAATATGAATTGAATATAGGGATGAGCATTTCGGACCGAATCCCGGAACCGAACCGGAACCGAAACGGTACCGATTCCCGAAATACGGTACGGTACCGGTACCAAGAAATAAGACAAAAAAAATTCGGTACCTTTCGGAATCGGTACGGGACTAATCGGAAAATCCCGATTCGGTACCAAATACAAAAGTTTTTTTTTTTTTTTTTTTTTTTCTTGGCCTTAAGTTAAGGTACGTACAAAAAAAATAATAATATATAAGGCTTTAAGTTTTGCCTAGGCTAGAAACTAAACTACCGCACTGCATAATTCATCCCCAATCATCAAACCCTAACATTAGAATCATAAAGTTTGCATCCATAATTCATCTCAATCATCATCATCCTCACTAAAAATGGAGGTACGTAGGTTTTATTTTTTTGTTTTTTCTTTGATTCATTAACTAATTGGGCCAGAATATCAGATTTTGATGTTTATCATAATAAAACACTACGAATCAACCGAACCAAATTGATCGAACGAATAAAAATATTGCTAGTTTGCTTGTTTGAAAATGGTCAAACAATTGTATAATAGTATTAGATATAGGATGTAGTATCTTTTTTACTTTGGTCATATATAGTTTCTATGTTTGACTGCTTCATATACAGTTTCTATGCTAAAGTTTAAAAAGTCAAGAACTAGTATAAATTTCATAATGAGCTTGTGTTCACAACTGATCTTCAATTCTATCTAATTGGTACATAATGGTTTTGTGTAGAGTGATGACACAATTGTCGAAGAAACTCCAATATTGAACATTGATGAATCGGACTCGGGTAACGATAGTGAACCCTCAGTTGTTATAACACAAGCACAAAAAGCTCAAAGTAGCAAAAGAAAAAGAAATGGTGATAAAGAAGAAGAGTATGAAATTTATGCAAGAACAAATAGTGAGAGGGCTTCGATTTGGCAACATTTTGATCCGGTTAGGGTAAAAAGGAATGGCTTAAGAAGGGATTGTGCAAGTTTTGCAATAAGACTATAGCGGCTAGCGGTTCCAACGGTACTTCCGGTCTTCATAAACATTATCCTTGTCCTTCTAATCCTAAATATGAATCTAAAAACAAAGTTCAACAACAAACTCATTAGAGTTAAAAAAAAAATCTAACGGTGAAGGTACTAGTAGTTTACAAACTTGGAAACATGATGAAAGTAGGATAAAAAAGGCATTGATTAACATGTTTGTTGTTGGTGAGATACCTTTCAAGTTTGTTGAACATGAGGCTTTTGTTGAATATACTAATGCTTGCAATGGAAGATTCATGTTGCCATCTAGACATAAGTTATCTAGGGATGATTGTTATTATCGTGATCTTGAGAGAATGCCGGAACATTCGGATTTTGGTGTATGTGAAGGCGTTGTTGAATTTCTTGAAAAATTCAAAACTAAAACCGAGCTAATTTCCTCCTCTTCAAAGCCCTTAGCGCATCTCTTTTATAGAGAAATTCTAGATATAGACAAACATCTTCGTTATTGGGCGACTAAACCCGAGTCTTGTCACATGGTTGATGATATGGTTAAGAAATATAATAGGTATTGGGGGAAATTTGATGAGCTTAATGATTATATGTATTTTGCAACCTTGTTGGACCCGACTATGAAACAACAACTTGTTTCACATGGGTTCAAAAAGATGTTGGAGTATAACATGTCTAGTGAAAGTCCTTTATCAGATGATGCTCTTAACGCCATGGTAAGAGAGATGTTGAAAGAAGTTGTGAATAGAATGGGAGTTTTGTTTCAAACATACAAAACAAGGTTTGACACGGTTGTGTCAAAAAGCTCATCTAAAAAGACTAAGGATCAACAATCTTGCAAATCATATGTTGGGGAAAATGACTTTTTGGATGATTTCTTGAATTTGGAAGACTCAGGCTCCATTGAAATGGATACCGAGTTAACTAGGTACCTAAATGAGCCGCGGATTAGATTTACTAGTGATTTTGACATTCTCGAGTGGTGAAAAATAAATTCTCCAAGATTTCCAATAGTATCTCGAATGGCTAAAGGTAATTTACTATTCTCTTTGATGATTTTATTACTTACGTTTTATATCGTTGTTTTTTCACAAGTTTTTGTTATTTTCTAGATATCTTGGCAATCCAAATAACCATTGTTGCATCGGAGTCGGCTTTTAGTACGGGAGGTCGTGTTCTTGACCCGTATAGGACTAACTTGTCTTATGCCGTAGTTGAGGCGTTGATATGTACCCAAGATTGGGTAAGAAAGTCCAAAAAAAATATAATAGACGACATAGACGATCTATTAAATGATGACGATGTTGCACAAGGTAATAACTTGACCCATATAGGAATAACTGTAACTTTGAATCCATTGTTCTACATTTTTTTTTCTTTTCTTCCTTCTTCTTCTTCTATTGTGTTATACTAATATATGTTTATGATAGTTGTTGTAAAAATGTAAAATGAATAAATAATAATTGTAGGCCTACTGTATTAACTATGTTTTGTCCTATTTTTACAAAAAACTACAATAGTGATGGAACCAAAATCTTTTATAATGATTGTTATTAACTATGTTTGTTTTGTCGTTGTGTAGATATCGAATATGGAATTGCCAAGCAAAACGCTAAAGAAAAAGGGAAGGGAGTTTCACAAGATTAAACGATTAATTGTCTTTCAATGAAAATGGTTTAGTATGTTTATTTGAATGATTTCGTATGTTTTTGGTGGAATTTTAGACGTTTTGGAACGTTTGTAAATTACGATAAATTTGGTGATATGTTTTCTCCTATTTTTACTAGCATGAGCTACGATTTTTTTTTTGTTTAACAAAAAACGGGAATTACCGGATTGGTACCGATTTCCCGGTACTGAGTACCGGTACCAAAATCACGTACGGTACGGTACCGGTACCCCTTTTCATGCTCGGGAAAAAAATGGTACCACCAATTCGGTATGGTACGGTACCGGTACTGGTACCGTGCTCATCCCTAATTGAATAAGTTTGTATTGAAAAAAACATGTGCTGATATTGAAAGGGATGTAGCGCAGCTTGGTAGCGCCCCTCTTCACGAACTTGTACAATCGATGCCACAAAGATAGCCAACTCTATTATCAAAAAAATGATATAATAGTGTAAACTTTTTTGGGTGAAAATTAAAATAATATTATATAATATAAGTTTGTACTAAATGATATTATATAATATAATAATAATAATAATATAATACATTATTATATTGTACTAAAAGACAAGTATAATAAGTACTTGTGCTTTGGGCAACTTATATATACTAGTTTTGGGCAATTTTTATTTGTTTGGGCGACTGGTAGGTGTTGATATTTACTTTAGAATAATATATTTAGTTGTGGGGATTTATTTGCGCACATTTTGTTTTGATAAAAGCACCATTTTGTACAAGTTGTATAGCACACGGTAGAATACTATATTGCATAGGGTGTGGTGAAAGCAAAAATAAGATGTGGTGCGCAAATCAACCCACTTTACTTATAACCTATTCTATCTCTACATTCATACACTCTTTTTTTTGTTAATCTAAACAAAATGAATGCCCGAACAGTGAAAGTATTTTTTGTGTATGAAGGTTCAAAATTTCTTGTTCAACTTCCTAAACATATTGATTACGGAAGCCTAGTTCGTTGTGCAAGGAAAAAGTTTAAGCTTACCGGTAAGTCGTCGTTGATTGTGTTATCGTACCGAATTGATAGAAACAAGTTGTCCATAACGGATGACGACGATGTTGTGTACTTCTTTAATGAGGTGTTTGAGTCGAGGCAAGATATCAAAAGTTTGTACATCACCGTCCGCAAAGAAGCCGTAGAGGTAAGTGACACTTCATCTACTGAACCTCTAGATTTGGATCTAAATATTCCCTTGTTTGATGAACAACCCAACAACAAAACCAGCATCGTTGTTCATTCTAATGAACAACCCGATTCCAAGAATGAAAATATGCATTCTGAGCATAAATGGAAAAATAACACATTCAAGTATATGCCTGTCCCTCCCAATCCACCTAGTGTTATTAAAAACCCAAAGAACCAACCCTTTTATACTTCACGTGTTTTAAAGGTGTTTGACGAATTTGAGGATAAGGACGAATGCATCAGAGAGATAGCGTTAAAATGTTTAAAAGAAAGTTATAAATATAGAGTAGTTAAATCTTGTCAGTTGGCTTACCGTGTAAGATGTAAGGTACCCCAATGCAATTGGCATGTATTCTGTCGTTCAGTTAGAGGTGCTAATATATTTAGGATAACTCACATGAACGATGTTCACACATGTTCGAAAATAACTGTCAATGGTAATCATAGCAATGCTACTGCAAAAGTATTGGGTCATATGCTAGTTCCAAAAATGAGAGACACTACCAGGGTGTATAAGCCAAAGGACATACAACTTGATATGAATTTAGCTTTGAATATAGACATCTCATACAAAAAATCCTGGAGAGGCAAGCAGCTTACATTGCAGGCTACTCAGGGCGGCCCCAAGGCGTCGTATGAGCAGTTACCGTATTATTTCCACTACTTAAAGCTGGCAAACGAGGGAACAGTGGCACACATCGACACCGATGATGAAGGACGGTTTAAGCAATGTTTTGTAGCCTTTGGTGTTGCGGTAAGCATATTTCTTAACTAGCGGTATACTTATTAATTAGGATGGACAAGTTGCAAATGTTTACTATTTTCAACTTATTATCCAAATAACTAATATGTTGCTAATGTAATAGGTTCGGAGTTTTTTTATGTTTTATGCGTCCGTTGTTAATAATCGATGTTGCACTTCTTAAAGGGCATTACCTTGTTGCTGTTGCAATGGACGAAAACAATTAAATTATACCCATTGCAACCGGTGTGACCCACGGTGAGACAGGGGAGTCATGGACCTGGTTTTTGTCAAAGTTGAAAGAATGCATAGGTGAGGTTCCAGGTTTGGCCATCATATCTGATAGACACTTTGCAATTGGCCTTGCATGTAAGAACGTTTTTCCAAACGCCTTTCATGGTTATTGTTGCTGTCATTTGATGATGAATTGCAATATGCAAAGTGATCGGTTAAAGGGTTTATATTGGAAGACGTGCAAGGCTTACACACGGGCTGAGTTTGACAGGTGTGTCGCTTGTATTCGTGTCATGAGACCTGCGGCGTACATAAAGCTTATAACACCCCCATTTTAGGAACGCAGCGGAAAGGGACATGGGGTGCTATACATCAGTCACATTGTACAAATATATTAAACAACTTCAAAACAAATTCGTTTTTAAACTTCCACATTCAATAAATTACCAGAGTTAACAAAGGTCCCAAAAGTTTTTAAACATAATCCGAAGTTACATAAGTTTAAAAGTTTGAAACATTATCGAATGAAATTTTTTTTATTTAAACATGGGCCATCAGAATAGATATCCATTCTTTGCGCCGCCCATCCAAGCTGAAGTCACTTACGGACCTGAGAAAATACATGCTAAAAAGTCAACATAAAGTTGAGTGAATTCATAGAGTTTAATAAGTAATAAGTTGAATACAAGCATAATCATCGATAGACATGTAAAGGCCTTTTACAAGTCAGAAAAATCAAATTTATAGCATCGAGCTCATGACACCGAACCTTGGCCAAGTTTAAGTTGCCCCGCATAAGCTATTCAATTGCCATTACCTCAATTCTAAATATTATATGTCCGTTTGGTAATAAAGGCTCCAAGTGAGCGCTACTCACCCGAACAGGCCTGCCTGGCCAAATATGCATATCTATAATATTAGCGTTTACTCACGTAATTAACGGTTCATGAAATTAGGGACTTTGATGGCAAAGGTACTCAATGTCTATAATCAGGTAATCGGGTCAAGCATACCAAAAACTACTTGTATTCAGTTTGTAAAACTAGCATGTATCCCCCTCGCGAGGTTTATAAAACATATAAGTAAGTAAAGGCGAGGCTCTAAACTCACCTTAAGTAGTGAAGTGGAAGAGAACGAATAAACACAACCGGAGGACTGAAGCGAAACTAGAAATTACCTATAACAAGAAACATGTCTAAGTGAATGCTAATTGAATAAGAGAGTGAATGCACTATGTTATACTTGATTCATACAGCCAAGGCATCATACTAAGGGTTTTCATAAGTCATATGGTCATGGTTTCCAAAAATGGTAAGTTCCCGAGTTGTTTACCCATCACATTTCCCTAGTTTTATTAGCGGCTGAAAACTTTCCCCGACTTACAAAATTCACTACTTGCAAACTATAAGCCCAAATTTTAAGTTCTTTATATCCCTTGTTTCCTTTAAGTCCCTAGTATACTGTAAAAATAAGTTTACTCAAAAATTTGCAGGTCTAACAACTTTTTATAAATTTTCATTACAGATCTATCATAAAGAAAAGTATGACTGGATTTTACGGCTTGCCATATCGGCCGTCATTTGAAATCTAAAGGTCCTATGAAGGTGAGGCCAATTGGAGGTCATAGCTCTATTTGTCTAGTACAGGTTACATATTTGGTTTTCAAAAAGTTATGGAATAAAACTTGGTTTAACCCCCGTTTGCCAACAGCATACAGAATCTGACCATTTTTACCATAAAAATCACATTTTAATCATCCTAACACTTCTAATGGTGAGCCTTTTTGACACATGAACCTGAGACATACACCTAGGTCTGTATAATTTTTACTTATTTTATAGAACCACATTTCAATCTAAAAACATTCAAGAATCACAGCCTATAAATTTCAGCAATCACAAATCAATCCTAACCTAAACATAACTTATCCTAAACACAATCACCCTTAACCTATGGTCCTAATGAATCAAGTATATCATGTTTAGCATCATGAGAGTTTTACTCACTGAAGTAAAACCATAAATAAATAAATAACAAAAACTCATTTGCATGAGCAAGAAATCAAAAGGAAAAGATGGAATTAACTTACTAGAAGTGAAAANCATTTTCATCATATAGGAAAAGACATGTTGCAAGACTGATAACGCTCAAAGTTAACATGTTTTTAGAAGCGTTAATAGTGTTTTTATGCATGTTATTTGGTTACTTTTATATGCTTTTGCAACTAAATCGTATCAAAGGATGTTTTTCTAGCATATGTAGCCAAATGTAGGAAAAATGAGGAAAAAGTGAAGAAAATGGAGCACATGCGATTACATGAAGATTCCCAAGTTCAAAGTCCAATTTGTGAAGGAATTCATGAGGAGAAACCGAAGTTTGGTCATTTCTAAGTTCCAAGTTCAGAGTTAACCAAGTGTGGATAGTACATGAAGAAATACACAACGAAGAATAAAGTCCAAAACCATTCAGTGTTCACCAACCGATCGGTTGGAGTTTAGCCGACCGGTTGGTAGTAATTACCACCTCCAACCGATCGGATGCAACCCGCAACCGATTCGGCTGGAGAAACTGCAAAGGAAATTAACTTCTTGTACACGAATCTTGGTCTTTTGTCTCAAAGTTCTAGGCCCTTCTTAGTGTCTTGTTACCCAAGTTCTAGCATTTATGTTCCTAAATGATTGCTAGGAGTATTGGACAAGCCAAAGGGGACTTCTTAAACACAATTCACAACAAGTCATAACAACAATTGAAGGAGACATTTACTCTCATTACTACTCTCAATTATTATCATCATCAAGCTCTCAACAAGGCAAATTCGTATAGAAAGTATCAGTAGCATTTGGAGAACCAAGGAAGCAACATTTGGAGGCGAAAATCTCAAGGAACCATCACCAATACTTAGGTTATCAATACCTTGTCATTTGTTATCAATTTCCAAGCATTGTAAGACTATTAACCATGGATTCTAATGTTAAATATTCTGAGTTTGTTTACATATTTGCCATGAGTAGCTAGATACTTTTTTACGCTTGTTTTGATGATGTTTTATACTTAGTGATGCAGTGATTGTGATAACATGTTTTAATTCAATTTCAAGTCAATCCTAAGAACCAATTGTACCTTAAGTTTCATCGTGACATTTGTTAAGTTAAGGTTAACTAATTAGTAATATTTTCAAGGGTCGAAAGATTTAGTATTACTCAACTAGTTATAATCATTTGTCTATGAATGATTGTTTTTCACCCATAATTATTCTTAACTCAACAAAGAAACTAGAAGTATGATTGTAATAAGAAAAGCTTTTATAACATCAAATCGGATTGTTTGTAAACTCTAGTTGGATAATAGCTCCAAATAACAAAAGGCTAGATGTTTATGAGCCATTGTAACCTCTTTGTCTATGAAAAGGAGACCTTTTGTAATGACTATTTCTTAAGAGTATTTGATTTATAATAAGAGTTTATTCTT